>CM055756.1:3665600-3732754 GCA_029465975.1 Dallia pectoralis
CAGGCTACAGCTCGGAACAGTTCAGTTGGCAGTGACACAGCGTCCGTCGTCCTAAATATGTTCTCGATTGAGGTGACGTCACTGCCCACTTGTCCAGAGAAACCAGCGGCTGTTGTTGAATGAAAGACCTGATTTGTTGCCCTGCTTTTCAGACACTACAGTGAGCCAGAGACCCGCCTGGGGGAGGCTCCGGGGAAAGCTTGGAGCAATGAAGAAATGGATCAGGCTGGATCCAGTAGAGGCAGAAGTAAAGCTTGCAGCGGCGTCAGAGAGGTATTTGTAACCATAACGTGGCAATCATTCATCCCAGTCATTCCCTATGAAGCTTGTCAGATTCCTCTACTATAGCACCATCACAATAACCACACCTTATTATCCAAAGAGTCACCATAAAACAACCGCACGCGTCATGGGTGAAGGGGTGGGGGGGGGATTGGTTTGGATACGTTGGGCGGGGTTGGTGGGAGAAGGTTAGGAAGTGTGAGAGGGGGGGCTGGTTTTGGTCCAGCTGTTTAGGGATTTTACTTTTGAATGCTGTTTTTAATGATTTAATTTGTTGTCTAATGTTTTTTTTACTACTGTTAAAGTGATGGTCAGTATCACCACACACAATCCTTACATCAATGCATTAAATAAGCATAGATATTTGAAACAAGGAATAACGTCATTTATCCACTATTAGAGTCGATGTCCCTGTCAGAATATTGTCCCATTTTCTAGTGATTAAATCCATTTAACACTCGTTAACCAAATGAGTCATTGTTGAGCAACGTCAGTGAGGCACAGCTGGTCCTGTTCGTTCTTCGTTGGACTTGTTTGGGCATGATTCGTCAACTAAAAGGCCCTGTCCTAAATATTGTTGTGTAATGCTCATGAATAGAGTTGATGATGGGCACTCTGTGTCTTCAGGTACTCGTGTGTGTGTGTTCAGGTACTCGTGTGTGTGTGTGTGTGTGTGTTCAGATACTCGTGTGTATGTGTGTGTTCACTCCTTAAAGAATCATTTTAATACATGTTTACCTCAACACAAAAGTAGTGTATTGGCCTAGAATCTGAATAATTGTAATTCGTGGTTCAGCTTTTTTTAAACAACCTAGCAAGACATCAATAAAAGTAGTCTACTGTGAAGTGCTGAAATGTGGTGTGAAGCCAGGCACCGGAATGAGGCAAAATAACAGGTTTTATTAGATTTTATTCCCTCCAGCTCATAGAGAACACTGCGTAGCTTAACACATTGGAATAGGATTCCTTCTGATTCAAAAAGACCACAGATGATGAGCAATACCACACCAAGACATGAGGAGATGCAGAGGAATTAAAGAAACGTACTAATGAGGCAGCGTTAAATATTACTTATAGTTACTATCATACCAGTAAAATGAGTTTTACAGATATATTTGTTAAATCATTCCCACACTGGGTAACATACAGCAGCAGCTAGAATAATGGATTCAAGTTTATTAAAAGCAAACAAGCATTTTTAAAGTCGAGGAACCATCTGGCATCATATTGAAGTTAAACGATCCTTTTCATAAGGCTGATTTTGGCGTGTAACATGTGGCTTAAGTCATTTGCCGATCAGCCTTGTCAAGGCTCGTGTTGCTTTATGTGCGTAGGGTGTGAGCAAGACAGTAGGCAGCGTGTGATTCATTCAACAATAGTTGTTTTGTCCTCTAACTTAACTGGTTTTAATGCCCTAAGGAGGCTCTCGTCTCCCCTGCATGATGAGAGATAGATCTCACAATAGCATTCGTCTTACACATTTTCGAATGTTGTTGGCTAAACAAGAATACTATGTAGTTAAAGGTCTGAAAATGTGTCGGTTGGCTCACTGTCTTGTCTCATGTCGTGACTAAAACCTTAAAGCATGTACACCCTGTCCGCCAGGACGGTATCACGGAGCATATAATCATCTAATGTCCACTATTGTTCTAGTGCTCCAATATGCTACGATCCAGTTCATTGTCACTAGATCCACGTATCTGCCTGCTAGATCCAGATCTCTGTCACTAGATCCACGTATCTGCCTGCTAGATCCAGATCTCTGTCACTAGATCCACGTATCTGCCTGCTAGATCCAGATCTCTGTCACTAGATCCACGTATCTGCCTGCTAGATCCAGATCTCTGTCACTAGATTCAGGTCTCTGTCTGCTAGATCCAGATATCTGTCACTTGATCCAGGTTTCTACCTGCTAGCCAGGTCTCCATCATCCAGAACTGGGCCTCCATCTTTATATAATAACAGTGATTTGCTATAATGTATGTGAGCTGCTATAGCTTTAGTGGAGCTGTTGTTTTTCATGTCTTTAGAGCTGGAGGCTGTTCTACAGAATTGCCTGAGCCAAGTGCACATCTGTTTGTTAAATGACAGTGTCCTGTTGATTAAGGTGATGACTAAAGCATGAATATCTGTCTGTTTGTCTCTGCTCTGACAACAACATGTAGGCTTCATGAGCAGCACATGTACCGTCAATACTAGAAACTTCTGAATTGTAGAAAACATACAGTATATGGGTGAGAGAGACACACAGCTGCCGTATATCTTTCTGTATGTATTATTAGATACCGTATGAACACTTCATGTCAGTAATATCTTTTCTGTCAGATACACACATTGAACAGTACGGCATTCATACTGACCAGACGGTTTTATGTTAATCTCTGATTAAGTATACAGTTTCCCTCTGTAGGATTTTCCTCTTATGTTCCCGCTGGCCGAACATTTTATTTGTTTTTGTTTTGGACTGAGAGGTCAAAGGTGTTCACTCTGTTTCCCAGCACTACATAGTCCCACTTCCTCTTTCCCACTCTTTCTCAGGGTAAGGGGACTTCTGGGAAAAAAAGACTGGTCACTCTTTGTTTGAGGGTAGAGAAATCCCTAAATATTGTCAATGTTTTGTCCTTGTATGGTTATCTACGCAAATAGCTTTGAACAGACAAAGAATGTTCTGTATTTTAGTCCTGGGTTTTTATTAAGAAAACTATGTATGTGAGAAGAATGAGGCCTTTGAAGTGGAAAGCTTGATGGCAGTATTGAAAGAGAAAACAATCCTGTTTTACAAGAAGCTACTTAATTTAACTAGTTTCATTTAGACGGGGATAATCTCAGAGCTCTGATGTTTAGTTAGAGCTATTTAGTTGGCCCGGGTGAAACCCAATTTGAGGTAGCTTTGGTACCCAACAGAGAGAGGATGTGGGAATCTTGTCAAGGCAGAGACGTTTAACATCCCTGGGCATGTCAAACTGGATGCCATGGGCCCATCTGGGATAATACAGCCGCCTGAGTATTTTAATTCAGCCCCCAACCAAGTCCAGTCACCAGCGTGGAACTAATTCTTAATGTGGGTAAGGTTTAATAGCCTCTGTATTTAGAGCAGTTCCTCTCTCCTGCTGTGCCTTATAGTAAGCCTCACATCTCACAGCGACACCTGCCAGAGACCGACCATGACTTGTGGGTTCACTACTTGATACAATGCACACGTCACAGTCTTGACCGAGTACATGATTTTAGGTTTTTGTTTTGCAACAATCTCTTGGTAATCTTATCACACGTGTTGAATTACTTTACACCTCACACTGTTTCATCCAGAAACTGCAGTCATGTGGAGATCTAGGCCCTGGTCAGATTGCTGCCACTCATTCTCAGAAAAGAGCCAAGTCACTGGAACGCAGGACCTCAGAGTCTGTCATGATCGTGAGTGGTTTTTACTTTTCAAACCAATCTGCACTGAAAACACAAGGTCTATTGGAAAAGGTTTGTCAGCGGTGGCATTAACAGTCAAATAAAACATACATAGAAACATTATATGACTATTTCCACCTTACAGCTTCTCTTAACTTTTTTCAGCCGGATTTACTAAACTTCAAAAAAGGGTGGATGATGAAATTGGATGAGGAAAATAAGGTAAATAAATAAATACATAAATTATAATATAGGATATATTCTTTAATACTCATAGTAATGTTCTACCGGTTCTTTTCAGTGGATGAAATATTGGTTCGTGCTGTCAGCGGACACCCTGAGGTACTATCAGGACTCACTTGCAGAAGAAGTAAGTGTATGTGTTGTCATACAATCGTTACAGAAAAGAGCAACCAGGATCTGTGTGTTAGAAATGTAAAGACGTGCTGGGCGTCGCACCATTATCTGTGTGTTAGAAATGTAAAGACGTGCTGGGCGTCACACCATTATCTGTGTGTTAGAAATGTAAAGACGTGCTGGGTGTCACACGCAGGGAATTTGGATAATAAGCAATTTCTCCAGCGACCATGTGTTATATTGCAAGGACAGTAAGATAGATATGTTAACGATATTTCACTTACTAATGAATGTTTGTTCTCTGCTTTTGCAAGAATTCAGATCTGGATGGGGAGATTGACTTGACCAAGTGTCATAATGTGTGTGACTACAAGGTCCAGAGGAACTACGGCTTTCAAATACACGTAAGACAGCGGACATCTTCACAGTGGAAAAGTTAATTACAGTAAATTTTTTGCACCGTCTGTTATAATACACACACGTCTTTCCTTAGACCCAGAACTGTGTCTACACTCTATCAGCAATGACTGCTGGGATACGAAGAAACTGGATCCAGGCCCTTATTAAGAATGTCTGTCCGTTTAATGCTCCTGATGTAGCCAGGTACATATTCTGAGTAATACCTCCTGCACAGCAACGCATACCTGCAGCCTGGTGACTACATCTGCAATATTTAAATGGCTACAGTTAGGACACATGAAGGAGATACCATAAATAAAACTAGAAAGAAAGTGACATTGAGGCCTTTCTAATACCACTAGAGAAATCATTTGTATTCCTACCCAACAATCCCACTCCATCTACCCGATAGATGTTTTTCATCTGAATAAAACAATGTGCGAGAATTGCTAGCATTGTTACCAGCTGCATTACCAGCTAGCATTGTGCCAGCTAGCATTGTTACCAGCTAGCCTAGTTACCAGCTAGCATTGTGCCAGCTAGCATTGTTACCAGCTAGCCTGGTTACCAGCTAGCATTGTGCCAGCTAGCATTGTTACCAGCTAGCCTGGTTACCAGCTAGCATTGTAACAGATAGCATTGTTACCAGCTAGCCTGGTTACCAGCTAGCATTGTGCCAGCTAGCATTGTTACCAGCTAGCCTGGTTACCAGCTAGCATTGTGCCAGCTAGCATTGTTACCAGCTAGCCTGGTTACCAGCTAGCATTGTGCCAGCTAGCATTGTTACCAGCTAGCCTGGTTACCAGCTAGCATTGTTACCAGACCAAATAACCAAACATCAGGCTTCGAGAGACTAGGTATATCACCATTCTATAATAGTTTGCCTTTGTTGCTTCGGGCAGATATCTTACTTTCTTGTCAGTGTGCTTAAGTATGGGTGTCTTCCTAATGTGTTATCTAGCAGCCTACCAGTCCATCACATCCTCTCCAGCTTGCCCGACGATTTGCCTTTCCCTAAGCCAGACGTGACCCAGGATTCCTCCCTCACTTCTGTGGTCCCTACGGAGAATGTCCATGGGCCCAATCATGTCCCCTGTGAGACGATACGTGAGGGGAGCTCCAAGACCTTCGGCTGGACTGAGTTGAAGCCAATGCTAGCCGCTGAGCAGGCTGTGATGCAAGACACAATTCAGACTCCTGAGTTGGAGTTTTTTGACCCGCAGAAGAGAAGGAAGCGAGAAGAGAGGAGGAGGAGGTATGAGAGCGTGCTAGGTTTCTCTCTGAGCTGGAAGTTGGACTGTGATGATCGAGACACCAGTTCTGGGGCTCATCAGAAGGAGATTGAACAATGCTGGCAGCTGGTGGAGAAGTCTGCCTTTGGACCGGAGAGGACCGTACCATTATACACTGAGTGCAAGGACAAAGGGGATATAGAGCTGCTACTGGAGACATTTAACAAGACGGTGAGTCTGTGTACACTGACAAAACATTATGACCAATCACAGTTGAAGCAAATAACATTGATCATCTCCTCACAAGGGCACATGTCAGGTCTGGGTAGATCAGATAGTAAGCAATCAGTTCTCATCAGTTCTCACAGCTAATGTGTTGGCTGCAGAGGAAATGGCCAGGAGTAAAGAAAGACCTCTACAAGTTGCCTGGTCAGATGAGTCACGTTGTTTTCTATATTATACGGACTAAGGTTTACGTGTGCGCGGTAAACCCGGGGAAGTGATGGCACCAGGATGCAATGACTCCGTTGTTGGTGCCACACAGGCTGACTTTTGAGTATTTGAGGCTTTTCCCTCACAGAAATGTCTAGGGTTTGCAGGAGTACGGTCCAAAAAAGAGAAAATGTCCAGTGAGCACGAGCAACATTTCAGAGGTCAAAGCAGAATGGCCAGATTGGTAGAAATACAGCAGGTACACAAATAACCACTCATTAGAACTATGGTATGCAGAAGAGCATCTCAACAGGCTACAGCAGCAGCAGATGACCACACCGGGAGCCACTCTAGTCAGCTAAGAACAGGAAACTGAGGCTATATTTTCCCTGGGCCCACCGAAATGGGAAAACAGAAGATTGGAAAAACGTTGCCTGGTCAGATGTGTCTGGATTTCTGCAGTCCGATAACATAGAAATGGTAGTGTCAGAATTAGGCATAGACAACATGAAATCATGGATCCGTCCTACCTGGAGGTGGAGGTGTATTGGTCTGGGGGATATGTTCTTGGCACACTTTGGACCACTCAGTACCAAGTGAGCATAAACGCCCTAGCCTTCCTGAGTATTGTTGCCCACCATGTCCATCCGTTTATAACCACAGTGTACCCATCGTCTAATGGTTACTTCCAGTTAATGGAGTGGCGCCGGCGAGTGTACAGTATATATTATATTTCAGTTTTTGTGTTTTAGGTTTATTTTAGGTTTATTAGCCCTTGAACACCCTGCTATTGGTCTGCTAGTAGCACTGTCAAGGCTAGGATCTAGTTTGTGGTGGACTGCTTGGTGGTACGACTGTTGGCCTTGGAAAAACTCAATTACACTTGTCTGTTTGTGATTGAAGGTGGAACAGTTGAAAGGCCAGTTGGCAGAGTCAGATCATCGCAGGACTGAGCTGGAAGCTCAATTAAATTCTCCATTTGGACCCCAGCCACACATCTCCCATCCGGTGAGGCAAAAGACAGATATAATATATTGTTGTTTGTTTTATTTCAGAAATTAGTAATCCCTCCGTTATTACATAGTTATTAAAATGTTATGGAAAATTACTTTGATTGCTTAAAAGTAGATATGAGACTGCAAAATCGCCTCAGTCATTTTTCATGTATAATTTATTATCACCAAAAATATTGAAGAATTGAAGTATTGAATTGAATTGAAGTATACTTTTCTCTATATTCCTTAGCCCGAGGTCGCATCAAGCCCAGAAACTGATCTTTGTTCACTAAAGACGCTGACTGATGCACATATGGAGTACAGAGATGTCCTCCAGCGACAGAACCTGATGAGACAAAGCATGCAAGAACAGCTACAACAGCAGCTTGGCCTGTCCCTGTCCTCAGACTCCCTGGAGAAACACACCTCCTCTGGAACGCGCCCATCTCCGCCACCCAGCCTCTGGGTGCATGATACCGAGGGAAACCTCCAGACGGGGGATGACCTATTCCAGGATTCCTCTATATCAGGAAACAGGACTTCCGACACGGACCCATCATCTGACTCTGGGCATCAGAATGAACGCGGGAACTGTGAAACCGGCTCTCGAAAACATTTTAAAAACGAAAGCCGTCAGCAGACGTTGGTGTCGGAGTTGCCCGCACTGAGTGCTGCTTTTAGCTCCCGTTCACTGAGCATAGAGGAAAGACAGGCGAAAGCTAACGGCATTGGAATAGACAACCTGACTGGCTGCAAAACACCCCGGAAAACAGATGAGTGTGCAGACCCGGATCAGGCCATTGCGCTCAGGAGGATGTCCCAGGAGGTGGAGCTGCTCAGCAGCCAAAACGAGGCCCTCAACCAGCGCAGCGAGGAGATGCTCAACCAGCTGACAGAGGCAGACAGAGAGATAGAGCGACTGAGAGCAGAACTTATCAGCCTGTACAACGGCCCCGACTTCAACGCTAGGGTGGAGCAGCACTGCCAGTCCAAAGTGGAGGGTCTGGAAAGTGAGCTGTTCAGGAGAGAGCAGCAGCTCCTAGACGCCCAGTCTCTGGTCGACTCACTGGACCAGCGTCTCAGGGACACAGAGGTAAAGCTGCAGCTCGCGGAGGCCACTCTAAAAAACCTGGACTTCCCAGCTGGTGTGGAGGTGAAAGAGGAGGATGACAAGGACTATGATGACGGAGGGGAAAAAGAGGAGAAAATGATCAGCAAACACCACCCGGGAGGGAATAACGGAGAATCTTTTCATCCGTGTCTGCAGGAAATGGCGGTTAGACAGTCAGAGCTAGAGAGACAGCTTCTCCACAGAGAAGAACTCAGGGAGACAGACAGGTTGTACAGCGAACGAGCTGAGGAAGCTAAAGATGACATCATAATGCTTAGTGAGGAAGTAAAGACCGATAGGACGTTGGCGAACGAATGTGGATTGGGGTGTTGCGGTGAGGGAAAATGGCAGGATGAGAAAGTACTGGTCACAGGCGAACGAAAGATTCAGCAAGTAGTGGAAGAGATCTTGGCAATGTCCAGAACCTTAGGAAGAGTTTTGCAAGTGATTGACAGGTCAGATATGAATGTGGTAATGGCGTTATTCAATAAAGAGCATTTGGAAATCCGTGAGACAGGAATACGGCAGGCGAGGATGGAGGAGGAGTTCTGGGGAGGGTTGTTGAAAGGTTTGAAGGCCAACCCTTCCCTGTCGACTGAGGATAAACTCACTGATGTCCTTATATGTCAGAGTTTAGAACACATGGTTTTGCAGAACCAAATGCTCCACCTAGCCCATAGTAAATTATCCCATAATAATGTAGAACAATGGAGTGGCGGCAAAGACTTGATGAATAGTCGCAGGTCTTCCGGAGACTTAAGCATTATCGGAAACATTGCAGATGAAACCGGTTCAGAAATAACAGAGGTAGGCGACGAGAGCATGCTTAATGTGTACAACCGGCAGAGTGACGCCGATGATGCCTTCCGACGAAATTTCACAGAGATAACAGAGGAGAGAATGCTAATGCTCGACTGCATTGCATCATCGGTTCAGGGATCCGCCAATAACGACCTCCAGTCCATGGCACAAAGGCTTTATCACTACCACAGAGTGAGTGATCCCTGGTTGTCTTTTGTACACCGCGCAGTCATGGATGCATTCTCATCTTACCGTATCAGTAGGCTTAATGCCCTGCACAAGAAGACACTCCAGGAGACCCAACAGGGTCGGCTCGCCGCTCCTTCTCCTTTAGTGTGCAGCAGCTGTGCTGGGCGGCTGAACATCGAAGTGGGATACGAAGGTGGACACATTGACTCACAGACGACAGCCACGCGGATACAGCAGGACAACACAGTACAGCAGGATACGTGGAGCCTAAACCAGGCACAGACAGCGGGAGAGAACGAATGTGGAGTCAGGACATATGGGGAAGTGGTGGAAGGTGGCTCCTTGAGCAGCTGCATGGGGAGTCCTGTTATTTGGGTGGATGGCTGGTCAGGCGGACCGGTGGAAGGCATCCGGGAATTAGATTGTGATATCGATGTTGAGGACGAGGGAAAGGTTGGTCTGAGCGGGAACGATCTTGAGTTTGTGTTGTCATCACTGCGAGGTCAAGTGAAGGATCTGGAGGAGCGGCTGTACGTCACGAATGAGAGCGTAAAAGCAGAACGTGACGGGGTCATAGCGTCGCTTCAACTGAAACATAACGAGGAAGTGGAGAATCTGAAGGTAGTAAAACGCATAATGTAAATCATCGATTCTAATGCTTTGTTTGTAAGCAAAGCCCTGCTGTAGTCAGTGAAGTGAATGGTATTACAATGGAATCTGGATAACCTTATTTTCCCCTGTCTCCAGGCTATTTATGAGCGTGGCTTTGTCACCATTGAGAGCTCCCATCAGAAGATCCTCAATGAGCTGCAGTACAGACACCAGGAGGAACTGCTGCGCCTGCAGAGGGAGACAGACAGACTGCTGGAGGAGGAGACGGCTGCAACAGTTACAGGTGTGGCTATGTTATGGCTGTTTACTGTGTGTGTGTGTGTGTGGGTGTGTGTGCGTGCGTGCGTGCGTGAGCGTTTTAAGGAATGTTCACAATGATGGAATAAACAAATCCTTTTATCGTGGCTTTAGCAATCGAAGCGATAAAGAGCGCTCACCGTGACAAACTCGAGAGAGAGATACAAAGGACAGGCCGCACAAACAGCAATGTGGGAGACGTGCAACTTGGGCAAATATGCAGGCAACACAGGTATATGTACCTACATGCTAAGTGTGTTCTTTGTCAAGGAAAACATGTGATTGGCTGGAAAACACTTCCCTTTTGACTGATGATCGTATATCTGCTCACGTCCTCGGCAGAGTGGCTTAATGCCTTCCTGTCCTGGTTAGTGTGTGTGTCTGTATCTGAACATCTTTATCTGTCTATCTGGTTGTGTTTGTGTTTAGTGAGGAGTTGGCCTCCTGTAACAGGGAGCTGGAGGTGTTGTGTCAGCAGTACTGTCTGAAGTGTCTGGAGTGCTCCCACCTAGCCCAAGCCCTGGAGGCAGAGAGACTGGCCCTGGGTCAATGTCAACAAGTGAACTCGGACCTCAGGACTCGAAACCAGGTCAGTTCTGAAGATGTGTCTGTCTCAACTGTTGATGGACCTCACCGACTAAATAGCCTTACAAGGCCTCAATCATACACAAATGCTGGCCCTTGTTTGAGGTCCTCATATCAGATACTGTTTGAGGTCCTCATATCGGATACTGTTTGAGGTCCTCATATCGGATACTGTTCGATGTCCCCATATCAGATACTGTTCGATGTCTCCATATCATATACTGTTTGAGGTCCTCATATCAGATACCGTTTGAGGTCCTCATATCGGATACTGTTCGATGTCCCCATATCAGATACTGTTTGATGTCTCCATATCAGATACTGTTCGATGTCTCCATATCAGATACTGTTTGAGGTCCTCATATCGGATACTGTTTGAGGTCCTCATATCGGATACTGTTCGATGTCCCCATATCAGATACTGTTCGATGTCTCCATATCATATACTGTTTGAGGTCCTCATATCAGATACCGTTTGAGGTCCTCATATCGGATACTGTTCGATGTCCCCATATCAGATACTGTTCGATGTCTCCATATCAGATACTGTTCGATGTCTCCATATCAGATACTGTTTGAGGTCCTCATATCGGATACTGTTTGAGGTCCTCATATCAGATACTGTTTGAGGTCCTCATATCAGATACTGTTCGATGTCCCCATATCAGATACTGTTCGATGTCCCCATATCAGATACTGTTCGATGTCCCCATATCAGATACTGTTTGAGGTCGCCGTAACGGCCCTGGCTTGCTGGAGACTAACTTTGTTTATAATGCTGGCTGTTGTTGCCATTTCAGGAGCTGAGTGGCCATGTAACATCTGAGATCGCCAGTCTCTGCTCTATGGCTAGGCAGGACGCCACCCCACTCAGTCAGAAGAGAAATGTATATGAGCTGGAGGTAAATCTTCCACACCAGTGCTTGACAACCATAAGTATTACAGTGTAACTGGAAGCTCAGTGTACAGCTTCTTAATGCTTAAGGATTTTTTTATACGTTTGTCAAAATGTAAATGTATAGTGTACGTTTGGTTTTTGATGGGGTAATGCCACTAGATGTCACCCTTAGCTAAATGACAGACCTTCTGAGGTGTACAGTTGTTTCGATAAGCAAAAGAACATTGATGTATCTGGTGTCTGAGGCAACAAGTCAACTGTAGTGGTGTCTGACAGATCGCTCTGCGTGTGAAGGAGTCAGAGGTGCAGTGTCTGGAGCAGGAGATCGCCTCCCTCAAGGGTCAGCTTCAAACAGCCCACCGGGTGAGAGCTATACATACTGACCAAATATCAATGGCCTCTGTCTGTATAAATGTATGTAAAAGAAGACGGACAGCATGAAATAGCCAAGCTATATCCATGTACTGTAAATGTATCAATGTATAACCAGTGTTTTCCCTTATCCT
Source organism: Dallia pectoralis (assembly GCA_029465975.1). NCBI lineage: Eukaryota > Metazoa > Chordata > Actinopteri > Esociformes > Umbridae > Dallia > Dallia pectoralis. The sequence continues at coordinate 3,677,699 of CM055756.1, forward strand.
GTACCCACCAGGATAATCAGTATGTGTCTGAGAAGTTTAAGGACGTCTCGGCAGAGCTGAGCGCTGTGAGGGCCAAGGCTGAATTTGACCTGGGACAGATTAGGGAGAACCTTAAGCTGGCCCATGAAGCGCTAGTAGAACTTGCGCCTGCAGTGGACTCAAATAATGGTATATTATGCTGGTGGCCCAGCATTCAAATATTTTAAAGTATGAATCACTCAGGTGAAAACTATGTGGTCTGTTCAGATTTGATTAACAATCACATTTCTGATTTGAACAGTCTTTGAACATAAATTCACCAGTTGGAATAATGTTTTTTTATACATTTGGACACATGGATATCTGAGCTAGACAAAAATGTAAAATGTATGCAATTAAAATAAAACAAGAGATTAGCATATCCCTACATGTACAGTACCTACAAATACATTTTATAGAATATGAATCAGGTGAAACTAAATAGGATGTCTACATTTTTTATTATAGAATAATAGGATAATAATAATAATAACAAAATATCTTCACAGGGCCTGTATCATAACACATGTTGTCTCAGCTAAATGTATAATGGCAATTTAACAAAATAGACCACTGTCCAAAGTACAAAACTTTATCATGAGTTCATGCATAAAGTTGTGGTGCTGGAACTGATTTCTAATATCTGTTTCTGTCTCTGTAGAGTATCAAGAGAGTCCGCGTGGCTGAGCAAAGAAGAAACACATTTTATTGTTCATCAGTATTTAAACCATTTTGTCGTTCTGTCAAACATTTGATAACATACTGTTTCCATACTACATGAATTAAAAAGTAAATTATTTGAGAATTCTGAACTTTAATATAAACATACTAATATTTCACCTTCAGGAAATAAGTCGTTATAATTATCAATTACCGCATGGCATAGGTAAAATGTGTAGAATTAATATACCCATGTCGAATCTAGACAAACAAATGTATTTGTACTCTCTGTGTTTTACAAAAATCTAAATTCCAAGTGAGATATATTTTGTATAGCCTAATGTATGTAAAGTCAATAGTTTTAAAGTATTATGTTTGTTTATGAGCGTTTTTAGATCAGCTGATTATGTTCATGTATTTGTTTAATTAATTGTCTTGTAATTTAAAGTTTAATTAACTTAATATTGTAATAAAAGTCACCTTTCTCTACCTACCTTTCTGTCTACTAGTCAATGATCATCAAATTATCAGAGGAAAAGGAGCTAGGAAATATATATTTTGATCACAAATAACCACATCATGAGTACGCATATTCATTTTTATCTTCACTTCAAATAAAACAGACACAACACATCTCCCATAATGCATTGCTCTTTGACCACCACCAGCATCCTGCTGAGTTTTTTTCCACCAATGCAAGTAAACACCACCAGATGCCCTTTAAGAAAAGGAAGGACCCTATCATCTGTATTTATTAATTTTAACACGGTAAGTAAAACGCCTATAGTTTATTTACAACTATAAACAATAAACGGGAACCTCTGCAACATTGTTTGGTATAACGCTTGTAATTACGGGTAAATAGCGAGCTAACTCCAGCCAGCTAGCTAACGATAGCTACCTTTATTCTTGTTGTCAACGCAACGCAGTCGTTGGCTAATGCATGCGGCTGTGTGGTTATGCGGTGTCTTTGTTTTATACACTGTTTACAAAGGACTGGATGGAGGACCACGGCGTGCTAGGCACTAACCTGCTGCTATATGTGCACTAACCTGCTGCTATATGTGCACGTACCTGCATTAATGAACGGTGAAGGCTAGCTAGTAGCTATCTGCCGGGTCCTGGAGGACAGCTACTATATTTTCTGATTTAGCCTATTATTTCGAAATGCTACCATGTCATCCAATGCGAACTTCCTTATATACTAAAAGGGTCGGCTCAATAAATAATCAATTAATAATAGCTATTATCGTAATTATTGTTTTAGCCATAATTGGTTTATTAGGTTTCCCGTAGTGGCTAATGATGCAGTATAATGCAGAACATTTGCTTTGTTGTCTTATAATGTTTGCCTAGTGAATAATATACTTTTTTAACCATCATTGTGATTGTATTTGTGTCACAGTTATGGAGCTATCGTCTGAAGACCATCTTCCTATGGCTTTGGACCTCTCAAAGAGATGTGAGAAGAGTCCACGGGTCCCCAGGACCACAGGGGTTCTGGACCTTGTGACGAAGCCCGGCTGGCCCAGCGTAACTGACGAACATCATGTCTCCCTGCCCTGTATGCAGATACTCTCTGAAAAAACCCTATCAGACACAGGTGTCAGACTGTCGAATGGGAACAGGTCTTGTGTTCACTCACCCCTGTTACATAACGGTATGAACAGAAGCCTAAGAGACTCAAGGTTGTATGAGCTAAACCGTACAGAGAGCCCCAATGCAGAAAGCCCTATTTCTGAAAGTATGGATGGAGACACCAGTCAGAGTGATTCTGATTCTGTTATTTTGCTTCTTTCCAGTTCTAAGGAAGCCCAGTCACCCCAGATCTATATCAACAAAGGATCTTTTAGTCCTTTAGTGAAGCCTTTATCCCCTGGCGCTGTTTCTATGGATGATGCTAAAGATTGTTTTTTACTGCCACAGACAATGGGTTCCCCCTGTACAGACAATACATACTCAGAGGATTCTTCTGACAGCACGGAGGAGATGTCGGTGAACACAAAACCTGTTCTTAGCCTTGCGGAATTAGCGGCTGCTTATGGGCAATCTGTCAGATCCACCGTGGATATGTCAAGTGATGATAGTGATGTAATTGAAGTACCTATCACCAATGAAAATAAAAGCATTTCCAGTTTTCTGGTTGGGCATCAGGAAGAGGAAAGGCTGACAGGTGAATCAAGTAACACAGTAGAGAAAAGCCCTTCTCCTCAGCCTAGAATACTACGCCCTATAGTCACTGCCCAGAGACCACTTAGTAATGTAATTTGCCATAACTCAAAAATCCATGACAAAAACATTAGTAGAATATTACAAAAGTGTAATTCTGGCAACGCAGCGGACTCGAAAGAGAGATCATGTAGTTCAGAAGACGAGTCTTGGTTACAGCCAACAGTCCATCTGTACAGATGTGTAGTAGATTCTGACGACTCTGATGTGGGCCATAGTGCGGTTAGACTGAAGCCATCCCAGAGTCTAGGTTCCTCAAGAACGCCACGGAGTCCACTTGCAACTGAGTCACGCCCCAAGTCTTCGTATAGGAAAAACGTCCATCAGGAGTCGACAGTGCATTCTTCATTAAGTACCCAGGGGTCCAGAACCAAGCCAAAGCCCCCCCAGAGAAGTCCAGTGAAGGAGCCCAGGGCTCTGAGCTCTAGCAAAGCAGCAGCAAGTAAAACAAAAAACGTCAAAAGGCAGAGGAAGAAGAAACAGAAAAACGTCGGCTCGTCTTCTCTGTTTGCACCGCAAGAGCCGGAAATCAAGTTGAAATATGCAAACTTCAAACATGACAAAAGGGACAGTAGATCAGAAGACTTCAGCCCTTTTGTACACATCGAGCAGAGGGAGTACCTTGCTTGTACAGTTGTCAACTATCAACAGGAGGTCAATGACGTGAGGGAGAACCAAAAACAACAAAAACTGCCAACAGGCGCTGTGTCTTTGTCCGGTGTCGTTCCTAAGACGTCCTGTTATCGCCTGGGTCGCCTTAGCTCACGGAGTAAGTGTCAGCCTCTGATGATGTGCAGCCTGTGTGGTGGCTGTGCTAATGCTGTGGGCCTAGGAGACCTGCATGGGCCTTACTATCCGAATGAACCAGCTGTGCAGGAACATTGCAAACAGCAGGCCCAGAAGGAAGACCAAATTGCCAGTGAACCATCGGTAGATTCTAAGACCGGCCTATGTGCTCAGGTAGAAGAGAATGGGTTACGTGGGCCGTGCAATGGGCCGGAAATTGACACCGTAGATGAAGACTGCTGCATCATTGTCAGTGATTGTGAAAGTTCCCCGTTGCCTTCGGCCAAAAAGTTCAGGACAAACGGTGTTGCGGACAGCCACAGTCCGCCGTCGGTGCCCCACAACACCAACGAACGTTGGATCCATGAGGACTGTGGTATATGGTCCACAGATGTTTTCTTAGTTAAAGGAAAGCTCTACGGCTTGGAGGAGGCTGTTAGTCTCGCCCAAGAAACAGTGAGTCAAATGAAACTCTATCTCAGCTCTGGGTGATAACGTGCATTTCTGCTGTGTGTTTTAAGTGCTGCATACATCAGGACGTAGGGTTTATGGCAATAGTCATACTACGAATTAAATTGTGTAGTTTAACATGTAGCGGATGCCAACAAATCTACAACTTATCACAAAGATAAAGACTTTTTTTAATTAAGTCTCACAGTATTTTTCACAGAAACACATACACTTGAGGAACAGTACAGATGCAAAATGTGCAGATTGTATTTTGTCGTCAAAATATAACGTTAAAATAGATGGTTGAAACTCTGAATGCTAAATGTTAAACAAATCAATATAGCAACGGTATGACTACTAAACACATGTTGTAATGTTAATATAGCATTGCTATCAGGTTTATAATACCAGTTAAAAAAGTTTAATGTAATCAAGGGTACGAGACTTGCATAAAATTAGGTCATCCTTCCCTTGCCTACTCTACCTTGATCCAGAGGAAATGTGTAATTAGATTTACAAATAATGTGTGCAAGACTTTGTATTGACATAACTGTAAATAGGTTAGTATCTTCTTGATGAGAAAAGGCCATAATATATTCATAGAAAATGGTTGGATACCCATTAGGTCGCTCCACAAACCAATCAGATTAGTTTATCTGTTTAATTCACACTGTGAAACAGATTAGTTTATCGGTTTCTGACTGACAATGGTGAGAGGTTGGAGAAGCGGAGATTCAGGATAGACATTTAGTTGATGAGAACTCCATTGACTTCCTCCTTCACGGTTCCCTTGTGTTCTCTCGTGTATATAGGGCATGGTTATATAAAGGCTTTGTTTTTCCAGGTGTGTTCTACATGCCACGCTACCGGTGCCACAATGGGGTGCATCCAGAAAGGCTGCCCTAATAAGTACCACTACACCTGTGCACTTGAGTCAGGTGAGGAGGCTTCTGGCTGTATGTGGGGGAAAAGCGTTCTGCTCTGATTATGTACAATGATTTAAGTTCAATCTGTCTTTGCAGGGTGTGTGCTTAATGAGGAAAACTTCTCCATGAGGTGTCCCACGCACAAGGTAGATGTAACTATTTGTCATTCATCTCCATGTTTTACTAGCACATCTTCATATTACGGATGCTAGGGTGTGTTGTAAGGAAGTGCTCCCTGTTCTTACATAGCGTCTTTTATTGTCCAACGGTGTGTCTGGAAATGACTCCCATATAACACAGCTCCTCATTACATCTGAAATGCCAGTTGTACCCTATGGAATTTAATGTCCCCGCGCAGTCTCTGTAATTTTATTCTAATGAAAATAAATCTCACAATAGGATTGTCTTCATCTAAACCTCGTTACCCAGATGAAGTCACTATTCTTTCTTGTACTGGATATTTCAATCTGGTCCTGTCATTGTATTGGCCTTATGACACTTTAGGACTTTCACTATTAAACAAATGAAGGATAAAAGGTATATACAAAATGTAGTTTACTTCCAGGAATACATGCATTTTGTGTGTAATTTGTTTAATTTAAAATGCACGTTTTTTTATCATCTCGCACAGTGTTTGTTCTTATTAAAGCAAGTTTATTTTAAGTGTATATAGCAACACATGTTTTACAGAGTTTTTGTTCTCAAAAGTTTGCATTGTTCTATTCTAAAGGGAGTTAGGTTTACAATAAGTGTTAGTATTGTACAAATTAGGGAAAGGGTTATGATAAGTGATAGGATGAGGTTAAAGTTTAGGGTTAGTGTTAGAAAATTGTAAATTCAAATGTTAGTGTCAGAATGTCTTCCTGAAGCATCTACAGATGTGCTATGCAAATGAAGTCAGAATTTAATTGTTTCAGCCCTACTGCATATGGTTACTTTTTTAATTTATCACAATTTTTCTGAAGTATTGTTTATTGTACTTTCCAGAATAAAACATTCAAAGGTGTATACATGACAAACACCAGATGACATGAGAGAAGGAATTGGGGCTTTATGAAAGGTATGTGGTTTTTCAATCATTTGACATTCATCATGGCTCTGGAATAATCTGATTTTTAACAGAATGGTGTTTATTCATTAATTCACATCTGTCTGAATGTGTCAGAGATCTATTGAAATGCATTCTGTCAGGACAGAGGACGCCACCCTTTTTCAGTGTAAGAGTAACTTTGGAACAAAACATTTATTCTTTCAATATTCTGTCTTTTATTAGGCACATATTTGTTTTCTCTTTTACCATGTTGTCCTTGGTTCTTTGTGTACAATAGAAAGTACTGCACTTTGTTTGCTGTCGACATATCTATTAAAATAAGGCTTAATACAAAGATCTCTAAGAACTAATTTAGCAACATTTCTGTGAACTACGTTTCAACTACTTATAGGAGACTAAAATAAAATGCACGATCTGAGGTGATCTCAATGATTAAATCACATTAGAAGACACTTTTTGTGTGTGTTTCTTATAATGGTTACCTTTTTGTTGAATGAACATCTAGCTAGTGTGGAATTTGCCAGTCCTGGACTTATCTGTAGTCTACTGCTGCTTACATGTATATGAATAGTAAATTATTTATTTTCTCATGAAATACTTCTGCCAGGTACGGCATGTTTTGAGTTTTGGGAAACATTTATCTGTCAACCCACAAGACACCGTGGCTACAGTAGCTTTATCTTCACCTGCAGGCACCAATCCTCTTGTGGTGTGTGATCCTTGTACGGTTTGTTTATGACAGTTTGCGGTGAAACATGTGAGTTGTCTTGCGAGTTACTTGTGAAGGCCCATAAGCTGCCAATAACTGTTGGAGCTCCATTTGTGAGAGCTTGTCATTAATTGGACATTATGTATTGCAAATGATAAATTAAGTATATATCATATAAACATGTTTTATTTCTCTCTCTAGAAAAATGTTTTTTGGGGTCTCCTTGAGCAGTCCTATCACTTTATATGCAAGGAAAACTGGGTCCAGGTACTCTCTAAGGGTTGAAGGGTAGGTAGCGTTTAACATAACCACACGTTACATTTAGTTTTACAATAGTATACACATTAGAAAGTGTCAATGCAAAGTTACACCTAACATCTTTATTTTGTCAATAGATTACAGAAATATCTGAAAATGTGTACATTTTTAACAAAACTGTATGCCATATTACTTTTTTTTAAAACTGCAGATTATCTATCCTTTCAGCACATACCTAACTAGCTGAATAATTATCATCTACACATTTGTAACTACCTTACATTACTCCAGTTAACAAAATAACCCTGTCGTCATCTTAGCCTGCAAGCTAATCCACCAGGTTATGTTATCCTTTCAGCCAGCCAGTAAGTTAACCTAGCAAAACACCAAACTTCATCAGAACCTAACGATTGTATAAACCCCCAGAGCACTTTGACCTTTTTTAAGATAAGAATAGGTTTAACTTACAGAGGGACTCTGTAGGCTCATTCAATGTTAAAGAGAACTGAGCCAGTCTAAAGTAGATCAATTCCAGTCATGCAGAGGACACAATGAGGACACAACACGGCAAACACAACCGCAAAGATTAGAGCTAGCTCAAGCTAGCCACTGTTGCTCTTCTCAGTAGGTTCTCCTCATGATGTTGACAATAGCACATTGTGGCTTGACCCGGAATTATACCTTTTTTCAGGGGGGAAAACGAAGTAATTGGTTGTGTTACGTTAAGGAACCAGCTCATTACTAAAACTAACATACTAAGTCTGAACACACTGTATATTTATAGTGGTTAAAACCGATGCTACCTACCCTATACAAAACATGCTCACCCTCAGACTGTTCCTGTTGTGTGTTTGACTGGAAATAGGAAAAGAAATGGGTAAAAATGCCATGATGATTGCTCCAATCTAGGTCAAAACCTCAAGAGGTTTGAGTTTCGTTTAGAAATACTACCAGGAAGGTTTAGAGGTGCAGCCAATGTGAAATGTAACTGAAATATTGACGCATCCCTTTTTGCTCAGTGAGATGAGCTGTCTGGAACATGATAGCCTTAGTTGGTGCTTGGGAATCTAGCTGAGCATGGTGTTGAAAGCAATGAGACTGCGGTGTTATAAGTGATTATACTCACTGCTGCTATGGCGTCTGATTAACATTTATAGCGGTAGCTGATTTGATCGGCTCTGCAGTTAAAAAAATGTAGTTTCTCAGTCTTCACAAGAGATTATTTAGTACATTTGGTGCAGAAAATGTTACGCCTTTTTCATGGATTGGGATGAACACATGTACTGTGTTTTACAATCCCCTTGTGTCTCCTGTACAGGTAAACCATATTGTCAGCAGTCCTCAGACAGATGCTCTCCTTCACCACACAGAAGGGTCTGCGGAAGAACTGCAATATTGTATTCATATTTGTACTTTTTTATTTTATAAAAGGTTTAGATTGATTCAGTTCGTCTAGTATTAATATTGAATTGGACCCAATGAAGCCAGAATGTATGTACCAATTTTTTGTCTGCCTCCAGGTAGTTATAGTCCTTTAGGCTAGCATTAGTCATACTTTTATCCAGATAAAACCTGAAATAGGTATATACCAATTTTGTCAGTTGTACAACTGAATTCCATTAAACTGAAATGTGTCCTCTGCATTTACCCCAAGCCCTATTCCCTAACCACTAGGACACCTTACCGCCCCATAAATAAATAATATAGTGCCCTGCAAAAATGTTCATACCCCTGACAATAATTTTGTTTTATTAATGAATTACAAATAGTTTATTCTGCAATGTAATTCTGTTCCTCAACACTTAAGCTGCACTGAATTTAGGTAATGTATGCTGGCAGTACAAAAGTCTTACAAATGGCTCCTTTAACATTGGATGGAGCCATTTTTAACTGCAGCTTTTACAGTTTACTTTAGGCTTACTATTTGTCCAATTGTGCACACTACGATATCCAAACACTTGTATATCATTGTGTACCCTTTTACCAATGTAAATATTTATTTTACTTTATCTCTAATGTCTGTAGAATAGGCTTTGGCAGGGCCGGTTCTAGGCAAAAGCAACATAAGTGGTTGCTTAGGGTCACTGACCGCTAGGTTGCTCTAACCTTTAGGGATACCTCGGGGAGGGCTCCCCAAATCAATTTTGGCCTATGGCCCCTAAAAGGCTAGATCCGCCCCTGGGCTTTAGTATTCATTTTACTTCAGATTTACAGCCTGACCACTGATCCTTCAACAGTAGGTTTTTAATCCAGAAAATGTGACAGCAACATCACTCACAATGTTAACTAGAAGCTATCCACTGCATAGAAATGCAAGCAACATATTGCATTTATTTTACAATAATATTTTAATAATTTATCTTTTAATATTATATATTTATGTGTTTGAAAATAAGGAATAAACAAAACAAATTGTCCAACAATCTTTTGTAGTTCACTAATGTTAAGAAATTGGTCAGCAGTTTGACTACTCTTGCAAGTCACTCTATATAAATGAAGGGCAACATCGATGAATATAAAATTATTAGTTTAATAATTTATTTTTAAAAACTGGGAAAATCTGCAAGGAAGAATGTTATCTACCATCTTGTAATTATTACCATAATTCTCTATTCAAAGTTGCCCTCAAACAGTTAAAAAAAATGAAATTCAGAGGAGCCTTGGATGAAATAGAGTTGATTTAGGACATTTTCCAACTTTAAGCTCAGGAGTTCTGTTTACAGGATAATTTTTCTTAAACTTCTTATGTTTTTGTTAAACTAAAATAATGCCATTTTTCCTTTCATTTACTTTAGATTTTCTTTTTTTTTGGTTGGAACTATGAGGGGACATATTTTAGTTTGATGTTTATCTTAAATATTGGTGATAAAAGTTACTGCCCTGGTTTTGACTTGTTTTACTAGTTTGCTTTGAAATTCACATTTCTGTATGTTGCTATATGGATGTTCTGTATCTCAAAAGATTATCCTCTTGGTATGCGTTCTAGTATCAATTGAGAATTAAATTGCAATAGAGATTAATCTAAAAAATTGTGTTTCCAGAATTATTTATTTTCTATTTATGATTGAATATTTTGCATATTTATTTCTGCATTAGTCAACGTGTTTTATTTGATTCAATAAGTAAAAGGTTCTTTGTCTGTTTTGCACAGAGTTGGCAAAGTCTGGTACATGTACAATTATGAACTTGTCTTGCTATCATTATTTCCAGAGTTTAGGATTTTATGTTTATGAGTTTTTGCAGGTCATTCAGGAAAAGTGGATGGATGTTCCAGTCTTACGTTTGTATGGAGGTGTGGCTAACATAAGGAATTCATTACATGTAACAACTTGCACCTCTTGCATTTTTTATCAACTGTTTGAATAAATGCTGACATTCCTGTTTACATCACCTGTTTGCCAATATATTTGTTATTCTCACAATAGTGTATGTTACATATAATAGTGCACCCTAGATTACATATAATAGTGCACCGTATGTTACATATAATAGTGCACTGTATGTTACATATAAAAGTGCACCGTATGTTACATATAATAGTGCACCGTATGTCACATATAATAGTGCACCGTATGTCACATATAATAGTGCACTGTATGTTACATATAATAGTGCACTGTATGTTACATATAATAGTGCACTCTGTTACATATAATAGTGCACCGTATGTCACATATAATAGTGCACTGTATGTTAAATATAATAGTGCACTGTATGTTACATATAATAGTGCCCCGTATGTTACATATAATAGTGCACCCTATATTTACATTTGTGTCCCTGGTCATGTACAAAATATACAAAAACACGTCTGATTGAACCGAGACGGTGTTTACAGTGAATGTAGTCGACACACCCAGTTTCAATGCATGTACGTTTCAGTTACGTTGTAATGCTTTACTTCTCATTAAGAATTGAATGTGGAATTCATTCTAACACAGCATTGACATTTTTACACTGTGTCTGTTTTTACAGTATTGATTATGTGAGAAAGGTGGTTAGTAGTTGCATAAAGATGACCTTAGAGAGTATGAAAATAACAGTAGGCCAGAATTTAACCCATTGCTTTCGTGGTATTTGTGTACCAGAGCCAGTGGAGCACCCAAGACCTCACAGTCTGACATGGTTTGAATTGCTCTCATTCTCAACCGACTCATACTGCATTTCATTTTGTATTTCGCCTTGTTAAATTGAGAATGCAACAGTTTTTTTTCACCCGCTAAAATATCCTGGCATTTCATTATGCAACAGTCTCCATGTGAACGCTTTAACCAAGCGAGTCACGGAATCTCAAAGAGGCTCGAGAACAGCTGTTCTGTTTCATCGTTGAAAACGGTACTATATTTAGTGTATGTTATTACAAGGGGTTACACATGGAAAGCCATCACAGTGTGCCTACTGAAGGATGGACCGCTGAGAATTATGTATGTCTGTGTTGCGTGTCTGATGATAACAGATGCTGACGAGCTAGTTTGAAAGTACCCAACTTGTGTTACGTTTCATTAGACACACTTCTGTTTCATCATCCAACAGACTATGGTGTTTATTTCAGTCATACATTTTAATTGTATTATTACTGTGAGGTTGGGATTATTCCTTCCGGACCCTTCTATAGGTTATTCCCTTAACCTTTTCCTCCATCACCGTCTCGATCAAACAGACTGATGATGCAAAGAAATCATATGGTACCAAAGGAGATCACACAATGGGTGAACTAACGTTTAGCTATGGCAGTTGACTGGGTATGACAATTATCATTTGGGCCTTGATTTTTTAAGACGTCAAAATTGCACTTCATTGGATCACTAAAGTGATTGGAGATGGTGAGTGTAGAGAGCTCTAATAGAGCTCTCTACCGAGTGAGAAATCAATCATAGAGGGTTCACTACAATAGTTAAAGGATCTCTCAAAGGGTTTAGCAAAAAGCCTTTAGTGTCTCATATTGTTTATTAAGAGCAATACCATCTCATAGTGTTTATTAAGAGCAATACCATCTCATAGTGTTTATTAAGAAAAATACCATCTCATAGTGTTTATTAAAAGCAATACCATGTCATAATGTTTATTACAAGCAATACCATCTCATAGTGTTTATTAAGAGCAATAGCGTCTCATAGTGTTTACTAAGAGTAATAGCGTCTCATAATGTTTATTAAGAATAATAGCGTCTCATAGTGTTTATTACAAGCAATACCATCTCATAGTGTTTATTACAAGCAATACCATCTCATAGTGTTTATTACAAGCAATACCATCTCATAGTGTTTATTAAGAGCAATAGCATTATAACACCTGCTACTGTGACACCTGCTACCACAACCACCAGTGAAGCCATCGACACTCCTGCTACCACCACCTCATGTCAGCGTTCCCAATCACCTGAATACTGATCACCTGTTTCTCATTATTCACCTGTGCATATATAGGTCCTGCTTCCCTCTACTCATTGTGAGGTATTGTTTGTCCAGCGCAGCATACTGAGCATTTTGAAAGGTAATTCTTCCAAGTCCTCAGCGTATTCATTACAAGCATCTCATAGTGTTTATTACAAGCAATACCATCTCATATTGTTTATTAAGAGCAATAGTGTCTCAAATTGTTTATTAAGGTCTATGGTGTCTCATGGTATTTATTGATATCCTTAGTGTCTCTTGGTGTTTATTAAGGTACATAGTGTTTTATAGTGTTTATTGTGGTGCATAGTGTTTAAAAAAGATTCCTAGTGTCTCATAGTGTTTATTTAAGTACATAGTGTTGCATAGTGTTTATTAAGGCTCATAGTGCTGCATAGTGTTAAGAGTCCTAGTGTTTCATAGTGTTTATTAAGGAGTGTTTATTAAGGCTCCTAGTGTTTCATAGTGTTTATTAAGGCCTTTTGTGTTTCATTGTTTTAAGGGTTCAAAATACCTTATGTCTTAATAAGATTTCTGTCCGATTTGGTTGTTTTGATTTTTGCGATTTACACTAAGATGTGATCACCTCAAAATACTATAAATTTTTCAATCACCAAAACCGGTCAAAAGTCATGGGCATCATTAGAATGTGGACAAGACACAGACAATTAAAACATATTTTTCCCACTATTAACAGGCATCTCTGTTCTCAGTACAGAATCTCTGAAATTCGTATTTGATCATAATTCCACCCACTGTCTCTGCAGCACAGTAGCGTGATATCTTTGCAGATTGGCCAAAATCTCCTCATCCAGGATAACAGAAGAAAACACAAAACATTTGAGTACAAAATCTCCATTTTAACTCTGATCTCTTCCCTCAACAACCCAGCTACATAATCAGGTCTTTACACACATAAGACACATCCTCAGCCAGCAGGTATAGCAGACATCTTACTCAGTATAGATCAAACCCCTTCGTTATATAAGTGTGCCCACACTATACTGCCCTGACGTATAGCTCTGTGCTGTTCGTCAGCGGTGGAACCATTTTGACTGCATCTAATCCAGAATCGATACTTCACCCTGCTATTGCAGATTGACTTGTGTTGCTGAAACCTTAGAAACAACTGACAGTTCTCATGAATATGCATACATGTTATTGAGAGGAGGGGCCACTGCTCGTCTTATGTTCAACAACCTTGTACGTCCTTGAACATATCAGGTGCCATGTTCCAAAAACATGACTGTGCCTTGTCCATGAGTAGTTATAATTTGGACACAATTTGACTGACTGTATCAAACTGTTCATCACCTGGCAACTCCTGCCTGTCACAACAACAGACAGAACACATGACGATGTAGGGGGGAGGCGAGCCGGTGGGCTGTGCATGATTTCCATCCCTACAGAAGTAACGGTGGCTGAGCTGTTTGTTTCTCTGCTCTGTCTGAGCATACTGCCCCGGTAGTGAATGTCTCAAGTGCTAAGTGCTATTCGCTCAACCCTCACGTTCATTTGTGGCCAGTAGTCTCTGATACAAGGGATTAGACTACGACATTCAATAGGGATTGGATAGCAGCAGAGGCCAAACATGGTGGAGGGATAACATCTAACAACTCAAAATATTGGCTCACGTTAGCTAAACACGCTAGCCCCAACGTATAATACAGCCAAGTTGTTTCTGATAGAACGTCTTTACTGTTCGTTACAGCAGAAATAAATGCATCAGAGGTTTCAGTGTTCAACATTATTGGATCACAAAAAGCTCTCGGAAATACCCTTTAAATAAACAAGAAACCCCTGAATCATCCCGGCTAAACATAATCCGAACCAGGTGGCCCTTGACTTGAAGCTTAATGATGACACATCATATGCTGATTGGACATTATCCTCAGAGGCGGGGTGGAGTGCAGGTTAACTCTAGCTGGACCCCACTACTCAATCACCTGATTATATGATGTCATTTGTGGTCAATTCCCCCGTTTGTAACTCGTCCTCTCTCTGCCACTAGCCAAGCGGTCTGTAGCCAAACACACTGCACCAGCTCTCAGGCGCAATAAGGTATGAATGGAAGTTGCAATTCGGGGGGATTAAAGTCATATGGGGGTTTCGTAATATTAGGTAACGCTCACTGATTTATTAGGTTACGCCCACTGATGTTCGTGCTTGGGTATGGTGTCATAGCATTGAGTGTACTTAGGATGGAAAAAGAGTAAACTAACGTTCAAACTTTATCTCAGAGTTGGCTTCATTTGATTGGTTATCTTTTGTCAACATATGACATTACGTTTAAGCAGACCACTTGCAGAGACTGAAATACAATTTCATTAGGATTCAAATAGTTTAAGAACACAACTGAATTAAATTAATTTGAAGACTGACGTGCCACTCAAATAGTATGCTGCCTTGGGCAATTGCAATTGAGTTGATCTAAGATCTACATGGTACAAAGTGAAACCAAATACAAATGCTTCCATGCATGATGTGGCAAAATCTGGTTTATTTGTGGGTTAATATGTGCTTAATGTTAATAAAAAAAAATATCACCAGATCACAGGAATGACCCGTAGGTATCTAAGACACTTTCTGAACACGCTTCTGTTTAAAACTCCTAAACAACTAAAAAAGCCATCAATTGATATAAATATATTTTTTATATTTGTATTTCTATTAGTTTTGTAGATATTTTTGTTATTTAGCAAAGGCTTTTATCCATAGTGACATGTACAGGACCAATTCCTTAAGGAGACGTTCCCAAAGACAAAAGCCCACCCCGGAATCAAACTGGTTACAGTTAAATTTGAGCCACCTGAGCCCCTAATTAGAAAATTAAGTCCATGAATAAGTCAGTTTCCTGAAAACGTATTAACCTAAACATGAATGAGGTGAGAGCTTCTTGCTGTTCTACCAGACTTGATGCCTTGTGCATCTGTACAGGAACCTCTATGTTCTCCAGACATGCTGCCTCTGTACATCTGTACAGGAACCTCTATGTTCTCCAGACATGATGCCTCTCTGTACATCTGTACAGGAATCTCTATGTTCTCCAGACATGATTCCTCTCTGTACATCTGTACAGGAACCTCAATGTTCTCCAGACATGATGCCTCTGTACATCTGTACAGGAATCTCTATGTTCTCCAGACATGATGCCTCTGTACATCTGTACAGGAATCTCTATGTTCTCCAGACATGATGCCTCTCTGTACATCTGTACAGGAACCTCTATGTTCTCCAGACATGATGCCTCTCTGTACATCTGTACAGGAACCTCAATGTTCTCCAGACATGATGCCTCTGTACATCTGAACAGGAATCTCTATGTTCTCCAGACATGATGCCTCGCTGTACATCTGTACAGGAACCTCTATGTTCTCCAGACATGATGCCTCTCTGTACATCTGTACAGGAACCTCTATGTTCTCCAGACATGATGCCTCTCTGTACATCTGTACAGGAACCTGTATGTTCTCCAGACATGATTCCTTTCTGTACATATGTACAGGAACCTCTATGTTCTCCAGACATGCTGCCTCTGTATAGGAACCTCTATGTTCTCCAGACATGATGCCTCTGTACATCTGTACAGGAACCTCTATGTTCTCCAGACATCATGCCTCTCTGTACATATGTACAGGAACCTCTATGTTCTCCAGACATGATGCCTTTCTGTACATCTTTACAGGAACCTCTATGTTCTCCAGACATGATGCCTCTGTACATCTGTACAGGAACCTCTATGTTCTCCAGACATGATGCCTTTCTGTACATATGTACAGGAACCTCTATGTTCTCCAGACATGATGCCTTTCTGTACATCTGTACAGGAACCTCTATGTTCTCCAGACATGATGCCTTTCTGTACATCTGTACAGGAACCTGTATGTTCACCAGACATGATGCCTTTCTGTACATATGTACAGGAACCTCTATGTTCTCCAGACATGATGCCTTTCTGTACATATGTACAGGAACCTCTATGTTCTCCAGACATGATGCCTTTCTGTACATCTGTACAGGAACCTGTATGTTCTCCAGACATGATGCCTTTCTGTACATCTGTACAGGAACCTGTATGTTCTCCAGACATGATGCCTTTCTGTACATATGTACAGGAAGCTCTATGTTCTCCAGACATGATGCTATTCTGTACATCTGTACAGGAAACTCTATGTTCTCCAGACATGATGCCTTTCTGTACATCTGTACAGGAACCTCTATGTTCTCCAGACATGATGCCTTTCTGTACATATGTACAGGAACCTCTATGTTCTCCAGACATGCTGCCTCTGTACATCTGTACAGCAACCTCCATGTTCTCCAGACATGATGCCTCTCTATACATCTGTAAAGGAACCTCTATGTCCTCCTCATCTGGGGTGGGGACTTGTACCCGGTCTCTGAGGAGGCCCATGTTGGTATTTACCCAGGCAACAGCTTCCCATAGGTCAACAACACATCTTGGCAACTGAAATGAAAGATCACAAAAATCATATAGAATTTGTAACCCGTCCGGGAGCTATACCTACCTTTAAATGTTGGTCTAAGGGTTGTCGTGTTTTCTGTCTTCTGTAACTAGCACACGATTCGAATCTCAGATTTCAATAAAGAATTTAGTAGAGAAGCGATCTTCGTGAACAGAACAGAAGCAAGAGTTGCGTTGGATGGAATGAATGAATAAAAGATTAGTTTTAGCGACGCATATTATGCGGACTGTCCGAATATTCCTGATAAGACATACATGGGAACATCAGCAGTGGAGAGGCATCAGAATTGAACTGCTGTTTAAAATGTGTTTTTATTTAAGAAATTTCCAGTCTGATGTGTTTCTCCAACGGTTCACATAAATGTGCCATAAAAAGTACATCCATCTTTTACTCATGTATTTATTTCAGCAAAGATCTTCCAGAGCAATATCTATTCATGCAAGCATTTCAGGTAAATCGCAACATACAGAAAGATTATTCCCCAAAAAATTCTAAATTCCTTATTTTATTTTTTTCATGTTGAACTATGTATCCAGTAATCAAGCCTATTTAACATTTTTAAGGTAAATCTCTCTTACATACTCACACACACACAGTAACAAAAAAAAGTAATGCAGTTCTTGAAAACCTATACAAATATAGCACATCAAATACAAAACAAATCTATTTTTTAGCCCTATGTTTTGCTTAGAGAACAATATTAAATAATGCAAATATTATACCTATTATCTACTGGCACAACAACTGTAGGAATTCATTTAACGGGTATGTTTTCTTTATCAATCATGCAATAAAACCAATATCCACTCATTCATCCTTTGACACATCTGAAGTATGTATACACATACTAATTTGTCCCAAATAATATAAAATCAAAGACCAGTCAATATTTCAAAAAAGTAAGGATTTTAACCTTTCTCCTACTTTTAAACAATGGTACAAGATAATGTTTTATTACAACACTGTAGTAAACTAATGGGCCCAGGGAATATTTAGGGCTAGTATCTGAATGTCTAATGATCCCAAATAAGTCATAGATTTGGTGTAGTTCTGCTGGCCCTACTACAGTATATAACTGTTAAAACACAAGAACATAATAAAAAGTAATAAAAGGTAATCCTGAGAAAACCAAAAAAGGCGACACCCCCAATACATAAAACATGTCGACATGACACAACAGTCAATAATGAATACTACAGTGGCAATAGTTAAATAATTCACCTTTTCTTTATAGTTCTTTTTACTGTAATCCTTCATTTCCAGCATGGCGTTCTCATCATGTACTGAATGATAGCCATGGTGGCCAGACACATAGAACATACACAAACTAAACTGTAAGACTTGCACTTTAGCTACTGCTATAAAGAGTATAGCCAACATGTGGAAACGTTGGCGAACGACTGAATGTAAGTCACATCAATGTCAGATGCTACTTTATAAAATATAGAGCAGTATGTCGAGAAATGAAAGACAAGTACGTGACATTAACCAAATGATATCAAGTTATCATATCCACAGTACATATGGGGTGCAAACACATGGTACCCCCTACAGGATGGTATAATAAAAGTAAAAATAATACACACTTTTTACACTGGTCTTTCACTTATACCATTACAGCATTACACTACAACAGTCTTTCCCTTAAGCATGTCATTAATCTATGCAGAGTGCATGATATACAGGAAGGTAGTTAATACTTATTGCTTGAGATAAATGGTCAAATGAGCTCCAAGTCATACAGCAGGTTGTTCTGTAAAAGCTTGTTTTGTCCATCGGTTGTTTATGGTCTCTTTCCTATGTTGTTATACAATTTTCTCTCAACATAACTCAGAACATGATAAATGCCAGCGGACGCCTACACACACAGCATGTTCAGTAGTCATTATTGGCTATGGCTGTGTCCACCATTCCCTCAGATGTTTGTCAGAACATCACAGTGAAACAACCACCTCCGCCAAACCAGCGAGGCGGTTTCTAGACTGTCCACCGATCATCCGTTTACCTCATCTTCACCTCATCTTCACCTTCCCCTTCTTTCGATCTCTTTCTCTGATCAGGAACATGTTTTATTTCTGTAAAGTCCTTATTTTCCAGGATTCATCCAGGATGTCAACGTGAGCAGCCTGGAGACCAATTGCCGCTAGACACAGATCTCAATGGGCGTGGCCACCAAGATGTGCCCGCCTCTCCCGTTGTCACGGGAGACACGTTCGTATCTTCCGGTGGAAGAGGGGGAGCCGGTGGAGGTGGACATGGAGGAGTAGTGTCCCCCAATGGGCTCCATCAGGCTCTGCTGTCTCAGCCTGTCCACGAGCACGTCCTCCTCCTCCGATGAGCTCAGCTCCACCTGTGTCTCGGTGCCCCCCGACCCCCCGTCTCCAACGCTGCTGGCGCCCGTCCCGCTGTCCAGCATCCAGTGGTGGTTGAAGAAGCCGAACACCTCCTTAACGGAACAGCGGCACTCCTGCTCGACCGACAAGAGCCTGCGGAACATGCGCAGCGCCTCGTCCGTGAAACGGCGCCACTGAGACGGCACCGTGCCCGTCCGGCGCCACTGCCAGCGCACAAACTCCTGGTAGAAGGCGTCCGAGGACTGGGCCTTCTCCCAGGGGAAGTTGCCGGTGAGCATGCAGAAGAGAAGGACGCCGAACGCCCAGACGTCCGTGCTGTAGTCGACGCTGAAGCCCTCGCGGCGCGCTGCATCGCACAGCTCCGGGGCCGTGTACGGTATGGTCCCGCTGACACACTTCACCGGGGATCCGGCGCGCCGCGTCATGCCGAAGTCCGACAGCTTGACCTTGCGGCACTCTTTGTCGAAGATGAGGATGTTCTCCGGCTTGATGTCGCGGTGGACGAGCTTCTTACAGTGCAGGTAGTCCAGGGCAATGGCCACCTGGTGAACACAGCGCTTAGCAACCGCCTCCGGAAGACCCACCTGTACGGAGATAATTATACACACGGGTCGAACATCTGAAGCCATTTTTGCCAACGAGTGAGGCAATAAGCCGTGGATTTAATGTCACACGGAAATAACTTTCCAACGTACACGGCGACTGCATTTAAGCCTATGAGATACCAGGCATTACAGTACCGATTTTAGAAAAGTATTTTCTAGACCAGTCCAATACAGATGACAGATGGATGGATAATAGCTTGGATTATGTTGCCATCTAAGCCATTGCTAACATGGATTTACGGCGTCACGATCTTAGTGTTGTTATATGTTAAAATGTGATAATGTCGAATCGTTCCGTTATTCGGTAGATGTACAGAACCAGTTCAAAGTTTAAACATTTGTCTAGAACTGTATATTAAACAGTATAAACAGCAAATGAATTCATAGTCCAGAGAACTTTCCTATGTACGCGCAGATTAGTGTTTCTGTTCCTCTCACCTGAGGGGGAATAATGTCAAAGAGGTCTCCAGCTAGGGCGTACTCTTGAGCGAAGATGTAGTAGTCATCTGTCTCGAAGGCAATGCCGAACATGTTGATGATAAAGGGACACGGAGACAGGTAGAGAGAAATGCTGTACTCCCTCAGGAACGACTTAAGCTTGGTTGTTTTCTTCCTCAAAAACTTCAGCGCCATCTTTGTGCCTTAAAACAAAATGTAGAATACTGTTTGAGAAATTACACCATCAGTTCTGTCTTTAGACACACTTGATCCCAAACTGGTTATCAGGATGGTAGGATATGATGTGGAAATATCTGGGTTCAATTAACAATGGAGGTGAGCAGGGAGGGGTTAAGATAAGAACAACTTTAAAAGGCGGAGCTACAAGGTTCTGAATAAACGGTATGAATCCTTATGTACATTCATTGGAAATTTAAATTAATTGGATATGAATAATTTCCAATGCCACTGAACACATAGAAGTGCTCAGCAATAAGTGATACATTATGCAGCTGAAAGTGAAACTGCGAACATTCATTTCAATTGCAGGCATGACAAGATCAGATTTTCAAGCGGAGAACTGATAGCCTGCTTTAATATTAGCTGATCAATAATGACTCGAACCCGGTATAACTACAGTTCTGCATGTTTTTGTTATTATTTGCGTGTTTAAAGGATTGATAACGAATTATCCAAGCTTCATCACAATTTTCAATTAAGATTGGTCACCTCTATAAATCACAGTAATCTAAGTTTATAATCATAATGCCAAGACATTCACATTCTAGATGTATAATAGTGTATCAAGTTAGTCTGCCTGTATAAAACCCAATTACACAGCAGCCTGGTTAAAAAGTCATAACATAAATACTATTGAACACTGACTAACCATCCATTTTTATTAATTGTGTTCACAGCTGATGGTGAAAATGTTGAAACTGGGAAAAATAAAATCAGTGCAGATGAAGTATTCAGGGATTTTATCGGTACATACTGATGTTATAAAATGTTTCTTTGTACATAATGTCTGTCTAATGAAAACCCACTGACAGGGCCTTTGGAGAGTGCCAGATGGTGAGCTCTTTGACTGCTTTATAAAAACGTTTAAGACAGACACAGTTAAATTGTGCCCTTTGATGGCTTATGTAGGTCATGAGTCTAGCTCCATGGAGACGTAAATGCTAAACCTCCCTGCCCACTTTTACATTTATTAAACAAGGCAGTGAAGTAAACCGAGCGGTTGGCAGTCAAATTGGGCTTCCATTTATGCATTTCGCTCAATCTGGATGGGATTCGTTGCTTATCTGAAATGAGCAAAGCGACAACTCCTTGTGTTATGGTTCACAAATTACTTTTTTGAAAGTGGAAAGATGAAATGCTTTAAATGTGCACAAGAGTACTGTGACCATGGAAAACAATTTCACATTGAATGTCAAGAGGGAATTTGGATTACCCAGCCGTGTGAAAGATATTGACGTTTTCACAAAAACAATTGCCACTCTGGTAAAACGTTATTAATGTCAATAGACAATATGTTCATTAGACATGGGGGGGGGTTACTTTGGTGTCTTTAAAATTAATTGAGAAATCGCTGTGAAAAAAGTGTGACATTGTCCTGAAAGCATGTCGTTTATTAAACGACAGATGAAATAACTTTTGATGAACTTTACTGGTAGGTGAAAATGTGCAATGATAAGAGTGATGTCGCTTTCCAAATGTTCATTCTAATGACATGATGTATTTCTGCCATCTGACAAATAAATAGGGTGGTCACTAGTTGTACTGACAAATAAATAGGGTGGTCACTAGTCATACTGACAAATAAATAGGGTGGTCACTAGTTATACTGACAAATAAATAGGGTGGTCACTAGTCATACTGACAAATAAATAGGGTGGTCACTAGTCATACTGACAAATAAATAGGGTGGTCACTAGTTATACTGACAAATAAATAGGGTGGTCACTAGTCATACTGACAAATAAATAGGGTGGTCACTAGTTATACTGACAAATAAATAGGGTGATCACTAGTTATACTGACAAATAAATAGGGTGGTCACTAGTTGTACTGACATAAATAGGGCGGTCACTAGTCATACTGACAAATAAATAGGGTGGTCACTAGTTGTACTGACATAAATAGGGCGGTCACTAGTCATACTGACAAATAAATAGGGCGGTCACTAGTCATACTGACAAATAAATAGGGTGGTCACTAGTCATACTGACAAATAAATAGGGCGGTCACTAGTCATACTGACAAATAAATAGGGTGGTCACTAGTTATACTGACAAATAAATAGGGCGGTCACTAGTTATACTGACAAATAAATAGGGTGGTCACTAGTTGTACTGACAAATAAATAGGGTGGTCACTAGTCATACTGACAAATAAATAGGGTGGTCACTAGTCATACTGACAAATAAATAGGGTGGTCACTAGTTATACTGACAAATAAATAGGGCGGTCACTAGTCATACTGACAAATAAATAGGGCGGTCACTAGTTATACTGACAAATAAATAGGGCGGTCACTAGTTATACTGACAAATAAATAAGGCGGTCACTAGTTATACTGACAAATAAATAGGGTGGTCACTAGTTATACTGACAAATAAATAGGGTGGTTACTAGTCATACTGACAAATAAATAGGGTGGTCACTAGTTGTACTGACAAATAAATAGGGTGGTCACTAGTCATACTGACAAATAAATAGGGTGGTCACTAGTCATACTGACAAATAAATAGGGTGGTCACTAGTTGTACTGACAAATAAATAGGGTGGTCACTAGTTATACTGACAAATAAATAAGGCGGTCACTAGTTATACTGACAAATAAATAGGGTGGTCACTAGTTATACTGACAAATAAATAAGGCGGTCACTAGTTATACTGACAAATAAATAGGGTGGTCACTAGTTATACTGACAAATAAATAGGGTGGTCACTAGTCATACTGACAAATAAATAGGGTGGTCACTAGTCATACTGACAAATAAATAGGGTGGTCACTAGTTGTACTGACAAATAAATAGGGTGGTCACTAGTTGTACTGACAAATAAATAGGGCGGGTTAGGGTTAAATTCGATGCAAACCTAACCTGTCATATTAGAACGACCCATTTCATATTCTTAATAGCAAAGTTAGCTTTAACCACAACGTCACCTCTGATTTTGTGGACAACGAGGTCCACCTTCCCATAGGTGCCCTTGCCCAGCTCTCTGATGACCTCATAATACTTGTTCATGTCCAGCTTCTCCAGGTTCTGGGCAGCAATGACCTGTAGCTCTTCCAGGATGTCGATGGAGGCACGGGACCCAGAAACATGGGCACCGTGGGTTAAGGAGCTCATTCTGCCTGGGACTAACTGGATCACAGGAGACTTCTGGTGACTGCAGCCGTTCCTACGGAAATACAAACAGAAGCAGGAGGGGAGACAAAGTTGAAGAGCCATAAGCATGTAATCCATTCTATGAAAATTGGGGATACACCCATGTCTTTTGCATCTCACTTCATCCTTCTCGCAGAGGGACACGTAAAACCTTCATAAATGCAACCATCCCATCCTGACGTGAACACAGATATTCTTCCCGCTGTTTGGAATCCCTTTCAAGTGATGGAGATCACACAACTGAATTCCTATCTAGAGAACAGTGTCTCGAATAAAGCACACCCGCTGCAAAGTTAAGGATGACGGCTGCCAGTTCCGTTTCCTCATCGTAAATTACACTCCCCTTGGGATTCAGATCATTTGGCTGTCATGCCGCTACGCTTCTTTTGTTACCCTGCAAATCTGTGTGTCCAAAGTGTTCTGAGAGCTCTGTGAAGATGAACTCAATTAATGGAAATTGCACCGGAAGAATTTCACACCGTGGTACATTTGACGGGCCGTTGTCATGCCTCCCGGTCAGAGCGTGTCAGGCTGGCTTCGGTTTGGCGCAGATTGGATTTTGTCGGCCCTGTGATCAAGACCACATGATAGCAAGCCAACTGAAAGTCACTTGCAATATCCCTCCTTTTATTGGCCGATCAGTCAGATCTTTGAATGACTTTACCCCACCTGACAGCACAGTGGAATTGTATTAATATCTCATTAATGAAGACAACGCGTTGAATAAGACAGAATGCAGACACCCCCGGTGAACAGTCCATCCGGGTATGCCTCAGGGACGGCTTCACAGATTGTGTGTGTGTGTGTGTGTTTATGACAGAGAGAGAGAGAAAGAGACATTTCTGCACTGTACACGTCTAACAATTCACCGACGTAGCTGTAGCCAAAGCGCTGCCATTCTTCAGTACCAGCAGTCTGGTCAGCAGTGCAC
Organism: Dallia pectoralis; assembly: GCA_029465975.1. Lineage (NCBI taxonomy): Eukaryota > Metazoa > Chordata > Actinopteri > Esociformes > Umbridae > Dallia > Dallia pectoralis. The sequence goes on from CM055756.1 coordinate 3,702,392, forward strand.
TAACAAGGTCATTACAACCCAGAACGACCGACCCTGCAGCCCTATCCCATTTCTCCTCATACACACACACACACACACACACACACATGAACCCTCATACGCATATGCGTTGACACTGACACTGGACGGGTTCAAAAAGCGCACCCAGTGACCCCACAGTCAGGCTGCTAATAACGTGTCTGAAAGATCAAAGTGCAGCCAGTTGCCTTGCTTTCTGCTAGAGTCAGTCAACACTGTGTTGGGACGGCACACTGTGTTGGGACGGCACACTGTGTTGGGACGGCACACTGTGTTGGGACGGCACACTGTGTTGGGACGGCACACTGTGTTGGGACGGCACACTGTGTTGGGACGGCACACTGTGTTGGGACGGCACACTGTGTTGGGACGGCACACTGTGTTGGGACGGCACACTGTGTTGGGACGGCACACTGTGTTGGGACGGCACACTGTGTTGGGACCCCACACTGTGTTGGGACGGCACACTGTGTTGGGACGGCACACTGTGTTGGGACGGCACACTGTGTTGGGACGGCACACTGTGTTGGGACGGCACACTGTGTTGGGACGGCACACTGTGTTGGGACGGCACACTGTGTTGGGACGGCACACTGTGTTGGGACGGCACACTGTGTTGGGACGGCACACTGTGTTGGGACGGCACACTGTGTTGGGACGGCACACTGTGTTGGGACGGCACACTGTGTTGGGACGGCACACTGTGTTGGGACGGCACACTGTGTTGGGACGGCACACTGTGTTGGGACGGCACACTGTGTTGGGACGGCACACTGTGTTGGGACGGCACACTGTGTTGGGACGGCACACTGTGTTGGGACGGCACACTGTGTTGGGACGGCACACTGTGTTGGGACGGCACACTGTGTTGGGACGGCACACTGTGTTGGGACGGCACACTGTGTTGGGACGGCACACTGTGTTGGGACGGCACACTGTGTGGGGACGGCACACTGTGTTGGGACGGCACACTGTGTTGGGACGGCACACTGTGTTGGGACGGCACACTGTGTTGGGACGGCACACTGTGTTGGGACGGCACACTGTGTTGGGACGGCACACTGTGTTGGGACGGCACACTGTGTTGGGACGGCACACTGTGTTGGGACGGCACACTGTGTTGGGACGGCACACTGTGTTGGGACGGCACACTGTGTTGGGACGGCACACTGTGTTGGGACGGCACACTGTGTTGGGACGGCACACTGTGTTGGGACGGCACACTGTGTTGGGACGGCACACTGTGTTGGGACGGCACACTGTGTTGGGACGGCACACTGTGTTGGGACGGCACACTGTGTTGGGACGGCACACTGTGTGGGACCGCACACTGTGTTGGGACGGCACACTGTGTTGGGACGCACACTGTGTTGGGACGCACACTGTGTTGGGACGCACACTGTGTTGGGACGCACACTGTGTTGGGACGCACACTGTGTTGGGACGCACATTGTGTTGGGACTGCACACTGTGTTGGGACCGCTCACTGTGTTGGGACCGCTCACTGTGTTGGGGCGCACATTGTGTTGGGGCGCACATTGTGTTGGGACTGCACCCTGTGTTGGGCCTGCACGGTGCGTTGGGTCGCACATTGTGTTGGGACCGCACGGTGTCTTGGGACCGCACGCTGTGTTGGGACGGCACGCTGTGTTGGGACGCACATTGTGTTGGGACTGCACCCTGTGTTGGGACTGCACCCTGTGTTGGGGCGCACATTGTGTTGGGACTGCACGCTGTGTTGGGACGCACCTTGTGTTGGAAGCGCACCCTGTGTTGGGACCACACTGTGTTGCCGTTGCATGTGAAAAACATTCAGGCCTTTTGCTAGCACCCATAGCTGGCACTCGCCAACAGTGATCATAGGAACTATATTTTTTTAAACAGTGAAGCCAATTTCTCTCCCTTCATCATCGTCAGATATGATCGTGGGTTTAGGAGGGTTGAAGATTACAACAACTCTCAATGGGTTTAGGTGGGTTTCCTCAAACTGCTATTTTAATCCAAAACTCATGTGATTCAACGTGTGTTTGTGCATGTTTACACCTCAACGAATGAACTCTTTACTTGACAGGGACTCAAGTGAGTTGCTTGAACGCAATGAGACCTGGAAACGTTTTTTTGATGATGCCTTCTCCTTCCCAGGGATTTTCTGGCCATCTTTCATCACCCATGGAGCTTCCCAGCCCCTAGTCAGCTAACAGCACTGTGAAAGCTCAGACCTAAACTGCGGTTGTCAGCTTAAAAGCCTTGAACTGCTGCACCACCAGGGATACTAAATGTTTTCTTCAAAACCCCGTCCATACAACAACATACATCAGTTAGACAGGGCAGTTCACATCCATGATCAACATATCCTCACAGCCTCGCCCAAAACAACAACATCCGGCTTGCTCTGATGCAACGAAACACATCACACAGACACACACACACAGGGTTATTTTGCCAAATCAAAGAGAGCCCATAGATGAAAGTAGAGTGGACCAGTCGTAATTCGGCCATGCTCATCAGCAAGCAGCACCGACGCGGTCCACCCTCCACAGCAGTAGACGTGCACACTTTCATTATCACCATCACAATTCCCAGGTGGACCACTAGGGGTGCCATACTCTGTTTGTGACACAGACAGAGCACTGCCTGGTCCTCTTCAATGGGATTCAGCTCATCTGTATTCAAAGCACAGTGTGCCCGGTGTACCTTGTCTCAACCCCTCTCCCCAAACCACCTCAGATTTCATCTCTTTTTGACACGTCTTACATAACACACAGGAGAATAAGTGATTGGAGACAGGATGACCATGCAGCAGGTGGAGGAGGTGGCTGTACTGTCTGTCACCCATGACAGAAAACAACATTCTATAGTATACAATGCTCTAAATACCCTAATGTTTCAGCAGACTATGGTATTCACTTTGGTGTTCAAACGTGCTATTTACTGTAGTATAATGTAGTATTTAGTGCATTATATGTAATATTTACTGTACTGTCTACGCCTGCTTGAATATGCTATTTACCATAGGATTTCTGAGTAATGATCTTTGAAACAAACATCTCATTATAAACAAAATTGCCAATAACCTATTGGTGGAAAGTACACGTGACCCATACACTTATATTTACTTCTAGTCTTCTCTATTGCCTATTGTTTACACAACATATGCTTTTATATTCATTTGTAAGTTCTGGGTGGTGGGACAAATTCAGGAAGGGAAAGGGTGCTCATGACATTTGAATATTAACAGAATTTGAAGTATTCTACAGTATACTACAACATTTTACAGTATACAAGATGAGTAGTACAACATTGTAAACAAAACTAGTATTATTCTACTGTATACTACACTATTTTACAGTATACAAGATGAATAGTACGACGTTGTAAACATTACTAGTAGTATTCTATAGTAGACTTTAGATAACTAAAAAATACACACACACACACACACCTAAAATTACACAAAATCACAAACAAACACAATAATACATTTATAAACACAAAAACTACAGACAGACCAGCACTGTCTTGGCCAACTGACTAACGTGTGTGAAAGTCATATTTCAAACTAATTTCTTGCGAGCATTCCACCAACAATTGGATTTAACAGGAGATGGAGTCATTCATTTGTGGTTACATTTCCATATTGAACCTCCAAGCATTGTCAGCGATGATTAAGTATAATCAGGGCAAAATGACAAAGAAAGTGATGAAAGGAGAGGTTGAGCTGTGAACGTCATTACCGTACGCCGATTGATTCCTTGTATTGCTGCATATCTTTCAGATGTACAATGCGGATGGTGATTAAATCAGACCTGTACTGTGATACAGTCTGACCGTGTCTTCTGGAACAGCTTTTCCGTGCCTTGCCTTTCTGAGCCATATTCAAGCAGGGATTTGGACATGGTCCTTCTTGTTGTAAAAAGGAACCATCAATAGCACACATCCCTTTATTGTTTATCGTGTGTACAGGATGAGATTGTCTGTGGTGATCTCTACCCAGACATAAAGGTATACCTAATTGTTTAATTTGGAACCAATTAGGTTTTACATTAGTACCTGAATATTTTCAAATGTATCTACATATTTCGTTTGTAATGACAGTACAGATGAGAAACATTACTTCTTGGTTTAACTCTTTATTAGACAGACAACGCCGGCCCACACGCACACACACAGACACACACACACACACACACACAATGTCTTGGCGATTAGGTTGTAGTAATTCGCCTGAAAAAAGCAGGATAAATCAGCGCATCTAAAGAACACGGAACCAAACAGTTGGTGACTGAGGTGATTGATGGGTTTAGCAACCTCATGCTAAGACCGCTAGCAGAGTAGCAGGCAGAGTGACTACCCCGGCCGCCATATTGGATTATGAATATTCAGACTCTCGCAGGAACGATCCAAACATCTGCTGATGCAACGTTGAGCCAATGCCCACTCGGGTTTCCCTGTATTTATAATAGTGATTGGAAATAGCATGTAAATGCACCAAAAATGGATCCCTAATTTATTTCAAATATATTCAATAGTATAATTAATATTACCTAAGTATACTTTCATGCTTGGGTACAAAGCATTTCAACATTATAATCAAAACCAGGTTTAACAATGTTATTTAAAGGTCCAACAACAAAGTAAATTGGACCGGCGTTCATTGATGCAGCGTGATTGGAATTTAAGTTTTGCTGCTCTGGTAGGTTGTTCAATTACATGGGCCATTGATCACTTTGGCAGGCAGGTGTGGTTGGACCAGAACCTAAAACAGAACATCCAGTCAGCTTACAGTTTCACTCGAGAGTAAAGGCCATTCACCTATATTCACAGCAAATATTTGCACAAACTGACAGCCCATTTCACAGTTCTCTGAAAAGGTTCATTGGGCCAGATTTTCAACCAGTCAGACATGAATATAGTTTTGTGTCGCTACAGTAATGTTGTATAAAGTGCAGAATGAGTCAGCCTGTGAGGAGAGTGTGTTATCATAACTCATTGCACTTGTAAATAATAAGTGAGTAAGCATACTTTATTTGGTGTACTGTGAGTCTGTGATACTGAGCAATAATGACCGACATATATTATCATGCAGAATGCACCAGAATGTTTCCAAATAAAAACACTCAACAGCTATTGAAACATGCAACACCAAACACGTTTATCTGAAGGTTATTGCATGTTTTTATCCTTGCAGACATTCACCATTTGATCTAAACTGTGATCCGCACCATTTCTTTATGATGTGCCTTAACCCTCTCCTCCTTTCTGCTGTGGCTTATAAAGTGTTAGTTCTGTGTGCTGGCCTGGCCGCTGCTGCTAGTCTTGTGCTCCTGTCCTCATTGTATGATTACATCAAAGTAGCCAGGATATTAGTTGGGCGTCAATCTGCAGCAAGGGCTTTCTGCTGAGGCATGTGCTAGTGACATTCCAGTGGAAAGGACACCGAGTATGGACCATTCTCATCCAGACTGAGTCCCTGTACCCTCCTCATACAGACTGACTCCCTGTACCCTTCTCATACAGACCGACTCCCTGTACCCTCCTCATACAGACCGACTCCCTGTACCCTCCTCATACAGACCGACTCCCTGTACCCTTCTCATCCAGACTGACTCCCTGTACCCTCCTCATCCAGACTGACTCCCTGTACCCTCCTCATACAGACCGACTCCCTGTACCCTCCTCATACAGACTGACTCCCTGTACCCTCCTCATCCAGACTGACTCCCTGTACCCTCCTCATACAGACCGACTCCCTGTACCCTCCTCATACAGACCGACTCCCTGTACCCTCCTCATACAGACCGACTCCCTGTACCCTTCTCATCCAGACTGACTCCCTGTACCCTCCTCATCCAGACTGACTCCCTGTACCCTCCTCATACAGACCGACTCCCTGTACCCTTCTCATCCAGACTGACTCCCTGTACCCTTCTCATCCATAGTGACCATCTGCACCTTGTCTTCACTCTTTATTCCGTCTCCTGCCAGTTCTACAGAGTTGTATATTCATGATCCATAAGTTCCAGGACAGAGGTCTGTCTACTGATGAAACCATTGAACTATGTGTACAGGGAGGCAGTGTTGTTTCCAATGTTGTCAAGGAGAACTGCCAGACTGACTGGCACCTTCTGCTCTGTCCTATATTAGGTTTCCAATATAGTGAAGACCAGTGTCTACAGACCCCAAAACAGAACGTCTCTAATCACAAATTGCACATTTCAATGATATAGCAAAGGCTACATTTGGAATAGAGATTACATCGCCCAACAGGGATGGGCTTCTATTGCCTGTCTGACAAACCATTAGGAAGGGTTTTCCAGCCTCGACCAGCAGCAAGGTCATCTGTTTTTACTTGCTTGCATTGTTTACATAACATTGTCTTAGGGGAGAATCGCCCAACCTGCTGTTCTGGATAACGCTGTCTATCTGAACATAAACCCATGGCATCTACACGGGGTAAAGCCAGCATTAAGGATCATTTAAAAAATAAAAAAGTCAAGAGAGAAATCTGGCTTGGATCACACCTACCCACACCAAACAAATGCTTAGCTTGGGTATACAATGTCACATATTCCTATGTGCGAATGGACATAGTGAGTAAAGGCAGTTCTGATTTTCGTACAGGTGTAAAGACAAACATATTTAGGATGAAACTTTAAGTGTGAGAGCAAAAGCAAATAGTGTAAATAGCTGTACAAGTGTGAGTAATATTATTGACAAGGAACTGAAGACTAAGAGCATAGGAACATCCATCCCACACAGCTGTGATGTTGCACTTGAGTCAGTCAAACGGGTACTTCAACGTTATTCTTACATTCCATGGAACAGCTTTAACCAGCTATTTTAATAACGAGTGTTCTCCTCCTGCTGACTACAGGCCGGCCATATTCAATTACACCATAACACAATAATACACGACACGTGCAAAAGCACCCAATCAAGACAGCAGCTAATCCAAAGCATTATTTAAACCCCCTTTAATTTCTTGTCAACATGCCAGTTTTAAGCTTTTCATTCATTTAGAATTTAAACCAAACAGAATGGGAAAAATGCTTATTTTGTGGAAAATAATCCACGGGATATTAAAAGCAAAACGTGCAATAAAAAAAACAATTTAAATGCACTTATTGCATAGATCCAATAAACAATGACAACAATTCATTGATATAAATGTCTTACCTTTCAGATGGCACTGCATGCAATAGCTGGTGCTGTCAGTCCGTTTAATAGAAACTTTACATTTTATGATAGGCGCACACGTTACCGGCCTTATTACCTCGGCAAAAATAGTTTCTAGATCCTTTGTTGCGGCGCACAGTATCACCTTGCTGGTGCTTTTGTCTGCTCTGCCTGTCCTCCTGTCTTTCTTCCCCTATTGTCTCCATACGGCTGCTATATGCCACTATACTGCCAGGCACCAGGCTGCAATAAGACCCGCCCCCCTGCGGCCGCCCTCCAATTGGAGAGCAGAAGGCGACAGCGGCGAGTCATTGGGTAGGTAGGCGCTCTGCTGTCTTTGCGCGCATACGAAGATGCGCTCGTTTTGCGCCACATGAGACTAAACGGTAAATCACAACACGTTTAGTGACGAATTTACCACGTACAGATATCATAACGTACACTATTTGCTACGTATACTACAAATTGTATCACTACAACTGCACCTACCGCTACAACATGTTAACAAAAAGTGTTTGATGCCGGATCGAAGCACAATTCTATATCACAGCAAGTCAGGAGCAGACATGTAAAGAGATTAAAGCGTACATGCTGTTTATAGGCAGTGCTTTCCCTCCCCTGTGCTTCTGCTTTGCATTAAAACAGTGCAGTGGTGTGATAATGTGGAGTCATGTGAGTGTGCTGAGACAGCAGGCCTACCTTCGAGTAGCATAAAGTTAGGCCACTGTTTTGATGAACAGTGCAGAATGGCATTTTTTGCATTGATTATTTTTTTGTCAAAATTTGATTGTGCATTGAGTGCTGCATATTGACCTCGCATGACCCAGGAATTAGCGCTTTGGGGGACAAGCCATGCATTTCTTGGTTCATCAAGCACTAGTGATTCCCCTTGGGTGCTTGGAAGCTAATTGTGGTCGAGCAAGCAGAGTAGAACCAATGGCTTGCATGGTATATGGTTCAATGACATGTCAATCTGTGTGTCCATTGGGTTGGCTGTGATCATATAAGTTCTTAACTATTATAACATTTGAAAAAGTATAGCTACTTCAGAACTGTTGGCTTGGCATGTAGGGTTGGGTCAACAAGTTAGTGATTATCTATTCAATTGTATACAAAGCATTAATGTGTTTTAGCTATTGTCGCCAATAGGTCATTCCATCATCTTAAACTCTTTTGATTGCACAGAATTAGGCCAGAATGTGATGCCAGAGTTTGACTTTGTCTTTGAGGGCCCTGTGGCGACGAGACTTATTGAGGCAACTTCATTGATTTGCTATAATGTTTTTTTAATAAGTATTAGGGTTAATTTATAAATGGACATTGAAGACATGCCACTGACTGCAGTGATTCATAAGAATCCATTTCCTCTGTCTGCGTTACTAAACGGATTGCCTCAATATTTTTCTGGTTTCTTCTGATTCCTCCTCTTTCGTGTGCGTCCAGACGTAGGACGTGCGTCATCACAGCGAATTGGTATTCTGCCGGTAACGGGATTGAGTGAGACGGGACAATTCCTCCAACTGGCACATCCAGACAGTTGTTAAAAAGCACATTAGACATGCACACGCCGGCAACTGAAATTGATTTATTTCAAAACATGGTTTAGAATTAATTTTGATTTGTGTTATTAGAGCATTGTTTTTTTGACCCCTAAATTAACCTATTTAATTCATACTTTTTATATTTGGATCATTTGTGTCTACTTTTTTTAATGATAATTTTATATAAAAAATATAAATGATCATTTATTATCATTATTCATAGAGATATATCAATGGAGACCGAGGTCTCTTTTACAGCTAAGCTTTGTATTAAAACAATACAAACACAATTGTTTTTTACCAAAACAGGTGAATTTGACAGTTGAATTAAACAGTTTTCATAGTGCACATTGGCTTCATTGGCATGGGTAAGATCTAATAACTAATAACAAAAATAAGATGTTGTGTTGACAGCGTGACATTGTCACTGCGTTGGTACCAACTCTGTCCTCAGGCCCTCATCATCACAGTTTAGAAACACTATTTGTGGATGTTCCTCTGTGCAACACGAACGTCTAATGTATTGAGTTATGAAACATACAAACATGCTATGGAATATATTAACGATGGGGCCGATGGCTGCCGAAATATACATGCCTTTGCTGTGCGCCGTTAATTAGGTATCTGTTGGCTGATGATTGTGGCTCTGTTTGAATTCATTGAGTGATAAATGTCCAATGGTTCCTGAATAATGAGGTCCCAGGGTTCTGCTGTAGAGAGACAGAGGAACCCAGTATAGCCTGCATTTAGCCACACGCAGACACATCCAGACACAGCATGTCACATTCATCCACACCTCAGGATATTGGGTTAGTATGAACATTGGACTACGGTGAACATCTAACCTTGCCATAAAGCTTCACACCAGCTGAGAGGTATTCCATTTCATTTGGACCGATTTGCATGCTCGACTGATATTGGTTTCGGTTATTCGGTGTGACTGATTGCCACAGACAATGCGAATTCGAGAGCCGCGCCGTCAAACAGCTGGGGCCGTTTCTCTGTAGGTTACCGTGGCGATCTACCAGCGTGCTTTGCTCCTGACGTGACATCTCCCAGAGTTTCCTAATCTCTACCTTCCGCATTGTCCTGCCCGCCGTCTCCTAAACATCCCCTCTGCTGCACAGCACTTCCTACGTCATACCCAGTACAGCCGTCTCATCTTAGATAGCCAAGCTTTATTTCTCTCAACTGACGTTAATCTCCTGGTCCGGTTACTTAACATCCCATTACTCTGACAGGCATGGAAAAAGAGCAGAGGACAATTCACAGTGTTATGTAAATAGGCCCTTTCAAATGGTAGTGATACTACCTGTATTTCAGAGACATTCAACCAACCGTACACAGAAGTCCCACCCAGTTGACTAAATCAAAAAGGTGTAAGTCCTCCATACTGACATCCATGCAAATTAAATTATTATATTGAATGACAGCAGACTACACAGGTGAGCACATTGTTTTGCCATCTTTTGTTCAGAACAGTAATGTTGTGGTCTGTCATATTCTGGTTTGTGGTCCCCACCCAGTGGGTGTAAGGAACACTAGCCTGTAAATAAAACAGTCGGTAATAAAGAAATGCCGGAGGGCTGTTTACCACATGCATGTTCTCGTTTTTGCATAATGTTTTTTTAATGTTTTTTCCAGTTGCTGAAAATAACAACAGTCCATCCGTACTCCCCGACCCGATGAAGAAGAAACCAGAAAGAGGATTTAAAATCCCATGTCGTGTGACAGACTCTCTCTCTTTTTACATTCCCTTTGAAAACATGTGCGTCATGTTGTCAAGGGCCCTGCAGAGGATGTGTGAACGTGGGAAATTCAAAGACGTTTGTCAGTGGTTTATATTATGGGTTCTGTCCTGCAAAATCTGCAACATTGTAACATAAACCCTGTGTAAGGTGTAGATAACATATCTCTGCTTTTTGGAACTCTCCGGTTGTTCAAAATTTGCATGTGGTTTAAACTGAGGAGTTTGCAGCGAACTATAGACACCTACTGCATGTAACTTGAGCTGATAAGAGCTTTCCAGACAGTACAGTCATATATGGAGAAATATAAGGCTTTTGGTCGTTTTTAAATGTAACCTTGGAGATAGTAGTATCATGTTCAAGTTTAAACATGGCATTATAATATTTGAGTATTCTGGGATAATGGAAGTCAATCACAATTGTGTAATTTATAAAGGAGTAAAAAGGTGAAAGTGTCATGTGTGTATACAGGTTAACACTTGATTTGTATGGTCAATTTCTACATGCATTAGAGGCTACTGACATCTTCTACAGACTTTCCATATCATTCCAATAAAAAATGGTTTACCTTACCTTATGAGATGTTTTATGCTTATAGTGCCTTCTGCACTTTTACAATTTGCTACATTGATGAACTGAATACCTGCACATTTACTTATCCAGGTCAATTGCACATCCTCACACTGTATTCCATCTCATTTGACTCATACATCGGATCATTTCCCGGCATATCATTTTTTGTACTTTTGGTCGGATGCAAACTGTATTTTGTTGTACTGGACTTATACTTGTACTGTTTCACTGTGAATAACATGGAATTTAATCTAATCACAATCCGAATAAGCATCTGTGGGATGTGACGAACAAACAGGTCAGACTGACGGCGACGCCACTTCACAACTCACAAGACTTAAAGGATCTGCTGCTAATGGCGCCAGATACCACAGAACACCTCCAGGGGTCTTGAAGAGAACATGCCTCGGAGGGTCGACACTGTTTCGGTGGCAAGTGGAGGACCAACATCATATTAGGCGTCGAATCATAAACAGTTGACTCATCATTGTATACTTGCATCTGTGTGTATGTGTATGCTTTAATACACGACTGTAAGTGATAGTGGACACACAGCACGTCTCTGATGAGCAGCTGCACTCATGGGTATTCATATAACGTACTCATGGGCCTTCCCTCTCCTCTGACACGCACTCTGATAGCATAGCTCGCCACGCATATTAATGTTGTTTTATTGTCAGGAGCCTGCAGCCCCAGTCTCTCGCCACACCTCTTCCTGAGTAGAAACTGAAGAGGGAGAGATACTGTTTTATCGCTGCACAGCTCAGCTTTTCCCAATTTGTTCCATTTAACATAGGCTGATGTGTATCGGCCAACACGCTGAGCTACTGGGCCTGCATATCCAAGAGAGAGACAATTCTCTTATAATCAATGTTGGTAGATACCAGCTCTAGATACCAGAATTGTTCAGATCACATGGTCGTGAATTTTCGCTTTCAGTTGACACAGGGCATATGACGGTGTTCATTTAAGTTGGCATACTAATGATAATACGCTATATTACTTTTAAATAACATTATGAAAATGCATGAGAGAAATTCAGGTTTGTCTCTGCAGTTGGCTGCTGCCGTAATGAAACATGATGATATTTAGCCAAATTAAACTGTCACTGATTAAATGCCACTAATTGGGGAGCCTACAAGAAACACAAACTACCTAAATTAGGTATATCTTTCTATGTATATTTTTGGATCTATATTTCATGATATATACTGCACTGCTGTGCAAACTCCGATGTCTTAACGGCAATACAACGCTTTGTTTTCATACTGCAGGAGACCAGATAGGCTGAGTCACTCTCCACACAGTAACAGTAAAATGGGTTTGGTCTCATTCGTAAATAATGGTTCTCCACCCTCCTGAACCGCTGCAGTTTAAGATGCTGGCTGAGATCTTCTAGCTGTCAAGCTTTTCTCCAATCCGTGGTTTTACCATCAACGAGCACCATGACATGCCGCCCCTCTGTCTATCTGCCAAATCAAAGTAACATCATTAAAATCAGCCGTCTGCTCGTTTTCATCCGCAGACGGAACGAAGAAAACGAAGCGTAATTTTAAACTGACACCATAGGGCATTTTATAACGGATAATTGTTGTGACTATAAACTGGTTAATTACTATCTTTGTGTAGTTTACACCTGGGGCTATAAAATATACTGACACGAAAGTGCGATTTCTTGTTTTTGTATTCAGAAACACTGTCTTCATTAGTTATCACTGTTTGACAAAGACACACCCTAACGATCTACTGTAGCTAAATAGCTAACATAGCATTTCAAGGAAGTATCCCTCTTATAATTTCTTAAGATATTAATGATAATTTCTTCCCCTTTTCAGGGGTATAACAAATGTGCTGCACTCCAAAATCATAAGAACTCACTGAACTGATGATTCTGATGACTAAGTAGCTGGATCCGTGCCACTAAAAGGTTCTACAATGAATTTCATCATTTATTACTCACCCGGCACTATGTCATCAACAACCCCAGAACTCTCATCCTCGTCACCTGCATACACAGTTCAGCTGGACTTCACTGCTGTGTCGGACACAAGAATCACTAGTACAAACACATTTACACAAGTCCCTCTTCGGTAAATGCTTCCTTTACCTGTGCTCTCTCTGTGAACTTCACACTTTTACCTCACTCATTCAAACAGACTATGACTGCAGCCAGAATTGCATTTGTTGATAGAGAGCAGAATGTTTGGTTCCTTCATTGAAATAGGTTCCTGTAATGTGGTCCATGTCTTACGACAGCAGGTCTGTATCTTCAATTTTCGACAGCAAGTTCATTCATGTCCGATGAGAGTATTTGAAGTATTATCATATTTTAGGAAAAATATCCCCTAGCCTTGCCCTACAGGACTACCAAATAAACTGTGTCTTAGTAATCACAGAAAACGACCTTTCCTCATTCCCCAGCCAATTCATTCATCATGCATCGTTTGCTCCAGTGAGTTTTTCATTTCTTCCACATTGACTTGACATCAGACCTTCTGAGATTTGCTCCAAAGCGCCAAAGTTCCTCGGACATTCAATAAAGAAAGAAACGATTCTGATCCCTGATGACTTAACTCACGTTATTCAGAACACATCACAGTCTTTTAATTCTGTATACTCAAACAAAATACACACGAACATATGAAATAATGTGCAGGTCACCAATGTGTGGATTTATCAATGATTTTCCCTGATTTTAGTTAGTCGACCGATTTCACACGACTATTGCTATTTGAGTCAATACCCGTCTAGTAGAGCCAGACCACGGTGGTCAGGGAAGCTGTCCGACTGAAGAAGGAGGCCTTCAGGGATATGCTAGCCCTGGGGACTCCGGAGGCAGTTGCAGGGTACCGACAGGCCCGAAGGGCTGCAGCCGCTGCCGTGTCAGAGGCAAAGCAGCGGGTGTGGGAGAAGTTTGGAGAAGCTATGGAGAAGGACTTTCGGTCGGCACCAAAATGCTTCTGGAAAACCGTTCGGCACCTCAGAAGGGGAAAACGGGGAACCATCCAAGCTGTGTACAGTAAGGATGGGACACTGTTGACCTCAACTGATGATGTGATCGGGCGCTGGAAAGAGCATTTTGAGGAGCTCCTGAATCCGACCTACACGCCCTCTAGTACAGAGGCAGAGCTGGAGGCTGATGGAGGGTCATCGTCAGTTTCCCTGGGGGAAGTCGCTGAGGTAGTCAAACAACTCCACAGTGGCAAAGCCCCAGGGACTGATGAGATTCGTCCAGAAATGCTAAAAGCTTTGGGTGGGGAAGGGCTGTCTTGGTTGACACGCCTCTTCAACATTGCATGGAAGTCTGGGACAGTGCCAGAGGAGTGGCAGACCGGGGTGGTGGTTCCCCTCTTTAAAAGGGGGACCAGAGAGTGTGTGCCAATTACAGAGGTATCACACTCCTCAGCCTCCTGGTAAAGTGTACTCCAAAGTGCTGGAAAGGAGGGTTCGGCCAATAGTCGAACCTCAGATTGAAGAGGAACAATGCGGTTTTCGTCCTGGCCGGGAACCACGGACCAGCTCTTTACTCTCGCAAGGATCCTGGAGGGGGCCTGGGAGTATGCCCATCCAGTCTACATGTGTTTTGTGGATCTGGAGAAGGCGTATGACCGGGTACCCCGGGATCTTTTGTGGGAGGTGCTGCGGGAGTATGGGGTGAGGGGTCTCTTCTCAGGGCCATCCAATCTCTGTACGCTCAAAGCATGAGCTGTGTCCGTGTCCTCGGCAGTAAGTCGGATTCGTTCCCGGTGGGGGTTGGCCTCCGCCAGGGCTGCGCTTTGTCACCAATCCTGTTTGTAATATTCATGGACAGGATATCAAGGCGTAGTCATGGGGGAGGGGTTCCCGTTCGGTGGGCTAATGGTCACATCACTGCTTTTTGCGGATGATGTGGTCCTGATGGCCTCATCGGTCGGTGACCTTCAGCACTCACTGGATCGGTTCGCAGCCGAGTGTGAAGCGGCTGGGATGAGGGTTAGCACCTCTAAATCTGAGGCCATGACTCTCAGCAGGAAACCGGTGGAGTGCCTACTCCGGGTAGGGAATGAGTCCTTACTCCAAGTGAAGGAGTTCAAGTACCTCGGGGTCCTGTTCGCGAGTGAGGGAACAATGGAGCGGGAGTTTGGTCGGAGGATCGGAGCAGCGGGGGCGGTGTTGCATTCGCTTCACCGCACCGTTGTGACGAAAAGAGAGCTGAGCCGAAAGGCAAAGCTCTCGATCTACCGGTCAATCTTTGTTCCTACCCTCACCTATGGTCATGAAAGCTGGGTCATGACCGAAAGAACGAGATCGCGGGTACAAGCGGCCGAAATGGGTTTTCTCAGAAAGGTGGCTGGCCTCTCCCTTAGGGATAGGGTGAGAAGCTCAGTCATCCGAGAGGAACTCGGAGTAGAGCCGCTGCTCCTTTGCATAGAAAGGAGCCAGTTGAGGTGGTTCGGGCATCTTGTACGAATGCCACCTGGGCGCCTCCCTAGAGAGGTGTTCCAGGCACGTCCAGCTGGGAGGAGACCTCGGGGAAGACCCAGGACTAGGTGGAGAGATTATATCTCCACACTGGCCTGGGAACGCCTCGGGATTCCCCAGTCAGAGCTGGCTAATGTTGCCCGGGAAAGGGAAGTTTGGGGTCCCCTGCTAGAGCTGCTACCCCCGCGACCCGACCCCGGATAAGCGGTTGAAGATGAGATGAGAGAGACCCGTCTAGTAGGCCCTTCACAAAAACCTGCTAGGAAACTTCTGTCCTCATCTCTCTCGGATTGACAGTCCTCTAGATTGCCCTCACTGCACAAGTTGTCAAGTTTTTGCAGGAAGAGCACATTACATCAACTGGTTGTTGCTGCCCCCTTGGGGTGAGTTGTGGAAGTGTAGTTTGTTGGTTATCTGTAGTGGAATTCACATTGGCAGCACCATTCATTTGAAACTTTTCTACCCATGTAGATCTGATTTATCAGTGTAAAATAGGATCTCTTTTTTTGCAGAGGTGTTAAAGACTTACTGATTGCTTTTGTGTCTTGCCAGCAGAAGTGTAAATATTCTCTACTGTCAGAAACCAACAGTCTGCGTGAGCTAACAGGTGCTAAAAGGTGTTCAGCTCGTTGGTAATGGAGACAGTGGCTGAGGGGGTAGGGGTTTAGAGTTGTTGTGGAAATGCTGCTCAATGCTCAGTGGAGTGAATTAATGTTAAATACGCTTTAGGTCAAAGGTCGGTCAAAGTTATAAACGGTGGATCAGGTATGTTGGAGCCATAATGTAATTCAAACACTGAACACAGGGTTGAGTGCTGTTTGATGGAATAATGGAACATCTCCAGGTATTGAGAATCAGGTGTGTAATGTGGAAGCATACAGTTTTAGACCGTGTTATTGTTGTATGTAATTATGAACAGAAACAGCCAATAAAATAAATGCAAGAAGACATATAGTAAACTGGACTTGGATGAATCTTTGTTCCTACTCTCACATATGGTCATGAAAGCTGGGTCATGACCTAAAGAACAAGATCGCGGGTACAAGCGGCCGAAATGGGTTTTCTCAGGAAGGTGGCTGGCCTCTCCCTTAGAGATAGGGTGAGAAGCTCAGTCATCTGAGAGGAACTCGGAGTAGAGCCGCTGCTCCTTCGCGTAGAAAGGAACCAGTTGAGGTGGTTCCAGGCACGTCCAGCTGGGAAGAGACCTCGGGAAGACCCAGGACTAGGTGGAGAGATTATATCTCCACACTGGCCTGGGAACGCCTCGGGATTCCCCAGTCAGAGCTGGCAAATGTTACCAGGGAAAGGGAAGTTTGGGGTCCCCTGCTAGAGCTTTTACCCACGCGACCCGACCCCGGAAGATGAGATGCGGTTGAAGATGAGATGAGAGAGATTGGACTTGGATGAATCTTTGTTCCTACTCTCACATATGGTCATGAAAGCTGGGTCATGACCTAAAGAACAAGATCGCGGGTACAAGCGGCCGAAATGGGTTTTCTCAGGAAGGTGGCTGGCCTCTCCCTTAGAGATAGGGTGAGAAGCTCAGTCATCTGAGAGGAACTCGGAGTAGAGCCGCTGCTCCTTCGCGTAGAAAGGAACCAGTTGAGGTGGTTCCAGGCACGTCCAGCTGGGAAGAGACCTCCGGGAAGACCCAGGACTAGGTGGAGAGATTATATCTCCACACTGGCCTGGGAACGCCTCGGGATTCCCCAGTCGGAGCTGGCAAATGTTACCAGGGAAAGGGAAGTTTGGGGTCCCCTGCTAGAGCTTTTACCCACGCGACCCGACCCCGGATAAGCGGTTGAAGATGAGATGAGAGAGATGAGACTTGGATTTATTGGTTAGCCCAGAACATGCATCCAAACAAGTCCACCCTGTTTCCCCTTCAAATGGTTTTACAATTAAGCTCATTATATCATGCAGGTGTTGTCACAGGGCTAGAAGAGAAAAGAGACAGTAGATGGTTATTTTTCTAATTTATCCATGGAGGTTTAACTTCATTACTGTCTTAATGTGATTGTATTCTGGACAGTTTGCCTGATGTTACCTCTGTGGAACCACCACTGGTCTGTGCTGTGTGGAGGGGTTGGCCTCTGGTCCAAGCAGACCGTTAGAGAAGGAAAGACGTATAAGGTGATGTTTCTAATTTATCAATGGAGGTTTAATTTAGCAATCTTGTATTCTAGTAAGTTTGTTACCTCTGTTACCTCTGTGGGACTGTGGATGTTGGCGGAGCCACCACTTATCTGTGCTGCGCAGATGGGTTCCCATCTTCTCCATACACTACTAAGGTTTGTCCCCTCCCAATAAATGACAAAAATTCAAAATCAATTGCCTTGTTCCTATGATAATCCTCCAGATTACTTTCTGTCAATCCCATATGTAGCACCTTTACCACCCTATTCCTCTCCTTCACTCCTCTTGAACATTTATTTGTCCACCACGGCACCACTCTCTGTCGCCCCCCTCCCTTGCCTACTGGTATTGCCACCTTAGCCGCTAATATTATACTTGCAGTCACCGCCTTTGCAAACTCTGTCACTGACCCTTTCATCCTCAGATTGTTCACTGTTCTCTCACATATATATATATTATTTCCAATCATCCTAATAACCCAAACACCATCACCCGTTTCCTGTCTATCCACACCAACCTCCAGCGTGCACACAGTCAGTCACCAATCCACACATACCTTGCTTAAGCCACATCTGCAGTATACACACTACGTCAGGCACCACATCCATATCATGAATATATATCCTATCCATTAGTCACCAGACTTCAGGAATTCCATTGTAGTATCACTAACCCCATCCGAATCTCCATGTCTATCCATCCTTGCTTGCAGAAGCCATCATTTCATGTCCCATAACCCCTGTCTGATATCTGATGTACCTAGATTGTCTCTGGCGGCTCGCATTACAAGGTCTTTGTGAGCTGATTTCCCACTAACCTGCGTACTTATGGGGTTGAAAATTGCACTACAATTTTCAACGGTCACTTTTTCAAACATTTTTCCAAGAGTAATGTTCTGAAATAACGCTAAATGATAAATAATTCATTGTATAATATAAGTGATAAATCTAAATGTTAAATTTAAATGTAAAACGTAAATCAATGTTGAATTGAAAATGGAAAAAAGAAAGAACTTAACGGTGTGGTCAAGTTTAATCGCTCCGTCATAAGCTTGTGAATGAGGAATGTTTTTAACCTGGCTTTGAAAACGGATACGTATGGGTCTAAGATCTTCTGCTAGTTTATTCCATTTGCATGCAGCATAACTGCAGAATGCAGTTTCACCATGTTTTGTTTTGACAAATATAATAATTAGGCTTGCATTGTGTAGGGCAAGAGGTAGCAAGAAGAGCACCACATGATGGCAGATGTCACGCCGGCTCTGTCTCGTAGCCGGCGAGGTGTGTGAATGCAGAAAAGGAGGCAGGCCCAGGATCCGTAGCGTTGATGAGTTTTTAATGAACACTCTCGTGACAACGCCACTTGTTAAGTACTCACTAGTACCGTAACCGAAACAAAACCAGCGACACAGCGCTTAAAGGTAAAGACCCGACAACAAGGGCTCAATATGAACATAGACACACAAATGTCTCTAATATAACGCCGGGAGGCGTGTACACACGTACAACAGTCAACAATACCACACGAGGACATGACCCCACAGAGGAAGCCTATATAGGAGACTAATGGGGAATGAACACCAGGTGTGTGCAATAGACAGGACTAGACAAAGTGACAAATGAGGGGGCGGCGGCCGCTAATACGTCGGCGACGACGAACGACGAAACCCGCCACCAGAGGGCAGGGGAGCTGCGCTAGAGGGATTCCTCACAGTACTCCCCCCCTGACGGGCGGCTCCAGCCGTCCGTCGCCGCCGACCCAGAGGCCGACCCGGAGGACGCGGAGCTGGACGATCAGGCCGCCGACGATGGAACGCCTCCACTAACGTAGGATCGAGTACGTCCCTCGCCGGCACCCAACAGCGTTCCTCCGGACCGTACCCCTCCCACTCCACAAGGTACTGGAGGCCCCCTCCCGGCGTCTGGAGTCTCTGATGGTGCTGACACGGTACGCCGGACCCCCTCAATGTCCAGGGGGTGGGGGACCTCTCTCACCTCAGATTGCTGGAGGGGACCAGCGACCACCGGCCTGAGGAGAGACACATGGAACGAGGCATTAATTTGATAATCAGGTGGCAGCTGTAATCGGTAGGTTACCTCGTTCACTCTCCTCAGGACTTTAAACGGCCCCACAAACCGCGGAGCCAGCTTCCGGCAGGGCAGGCGGAGCGGAAGGTTTCGAGTCGAGAGCCAGACCCGATCCCCGGAGCGTAGTTTGGCGTGTCACTACGTCTCCGGTCAGCGGCGGACTTCTGACGTTGTCCGGCGCGCTGCAGGTGCCGATGAGCCACAATCCACGTGTCCTCCGCGCGCCGGAACCAGTCGTCCACCGCTGGAGTCTCGGTCTCGGGCTGGCTCTGCTGCCAAGGGGCCAGGACCGGCTGATACCCTAAGACACACTGAAAAGGTGACATGTCAGTAGAGGAGTGACGGAGCGAGTTTTGAGCATACTCTGCCCATGGCAAAACTCCGCCCACTCCTCTGGCCGGTCCTGGCAATACGACCTCAGAAACCTCCCTATCTCCTGATTGACTCGTTCCACCTGCCCATTAGCCTCGGGGTGATACCCAGAGGTCAGACTGACCGAGACCCCCAACCGTCTCATGAACGCCCTCCAGACCTTCGACGTAAACTGGGGACCCCGGTCAGATACGATGTCCTCCGGGACCCCGTAGTGCCGGAAGACGTGTGTGAACAGGGCTTCCGCGGTCTGCAGGGCCGTCGGGAGACCTGGCATGGGCAGAAAGCGGCAGGCCTTTGAGAAACGGTCCACGACGACCAGGACTGTAGTGTGACCCTTGGAGAGAGGGAGGTCAGTCAAAAAATCAACACTAATATGTGACCATGGTCGCCGTGGAACGGGCAAAGGATGTAACTTACCCGCCGGAAGGTGTCTAGGTGCCTTACACTGAGCGCATACAGAACAGGAGGTAACATACACCCTCACATCCTTGGCCAGACTAGGCCACCAATATCTATTGGTGAGACAGCGCACTGTCCGACCAATCCCAGGGTGTCCCGTTGACACCGATGTGTGGGCCCAGCAGATCAGCCGATCACGAACATCCAGCGGCACGTAGACACGCCCCTCTGGGCATTGTGGGGGAGCTGGTTCTGTGCGTAACGCCCGCTGGATGTCCGCATCCACCGCCCACACCACCGGTGCCACTATACAGGAAGAGGGAATAATGGGAGAATTATCTACATATCTCTCCGTGGTGTCATACAATCTGGACAGTGCATCTGCCTTGACGTTTTTTGTACCCGGAATGTACGAGATCGTAAAGTCAAACCGAGTAAAAAATAACGCCCACCTAGCCTGACGAGGATTCAGTCTCCTAGCTGCCCTAATATACTCCAGGTTACGGTGGTCAGTCCAGACTACAAACGGGTGTCTCGCTCCCTCGAGCCAGTGCCTCCACTCAGACAGAGCTTTAACCACAGCTAGCAGCTCCCTATCACCTACGTCATAGTTTTGCTCCGCCGCACTGAGCTTCCGCGAGTAAAAGGCACAGGGGCGGAGTTGAGGGGGCGTGCCCGAGCGCTGGGATAGCACCGCACCTATCCCAACCTCTGACGCGTCAACCTCCACTATGAACGGAAGCGACGGATCTGGGTAGGCCAACACCTGTGCGGAGGTGAACAGTGTTTTCAATGCACTAAACGCACAGTCTGCCTCGTTCGACCAGCGAATACGAGATGGCCCACCCCTCAACAGGGATGTAATAGGAGCTGCTACCTTGCCAAAGTTTCGGATAAACCTACGATAGAAGTTGGAAAACCCGATGAACCGTTGTACCGCCTTAACCGTGGTGGGAATGGGCCAATTACGCACGGCCGCCACGCGATCAATCTCCATCTCCACTCCCTGCGTTGTGACGTGGAACCCGAGAAACGAGACTGCTCGCTGAAAAACAGACACTTCTCCAATTTGGCATATAGGTCATGCTCCCTCAGTCGCTCCAGTACTCTGCGAACAAGGGAGACATGGTCCGCACGGGTAGCAGAGTACACCAGGATGTCGTCAATGTACACCACCACACCGCGGCCGACCATGTCCCGAAACAGGTTATTCACAAAGGACTGGAAAACCGACGGCGCATTCATTAACCCATACGGCATCACCAGGTACTCATAGTGCCCTGAAGTGTTGCTAAAGGCTGTCTTCCACTCATCTCCCTCTCGGATACGCACCAAATTATACGCGCTCCTGAGATCCAGTTTTGTGAAAAAACGTGCCCCGTGCATTGATTCTATCACAGTCGAAATCAGAGGGAGAGGATACCGATAACGAACTGTAATTTTATTCAATGCCCGATAGTCTATACAGGGACGCAACCCCCGTCTTTTTTTTTTCACAAAAAGAAACTCGAGGAGGCGGAAGAAGTGGAATGGCGAATTATCCCCTGACTCAATGACTCAGAGATGTACGTCTCCATCGTCTCTGTCTCCGCTTGGGACAGGGGATACACGTGACTGTGCGGTGGTACAACGCCTACCTGTAGGTCTATCGCGCAATCCCCCGGACGATGGGGTGGTAATTTAGTAGCCAACTGTTTGGAGAATACAACTGCCAAATCACTATACTCCGGAGGAATGCGCCCAGTGGAGACACTGTCTGGACTCTCCACCGATGTCGCATTGATGGAAACACCCAGACACCTTCCCTGACACTCCTGTCCCCACTCCGCTAGAACCCTCCGAGGCCATGAAAACTGGGGTTGTGCAACGCCAACCAGGGCAACCCCAACACCACGGGAAAATTAGGTGACTCAATTATATGAAAAGTAATATGTTCGGTGTGATTGTTATTAGAGATCATAGAGATTGGAACTGTGACCTGCCTCACCACCCCAGACCCCAGCGGACGATTGTCTAGGGCTGTGATTGGTCGAGGACAGTCCAACAGTTTTAGCGGAATGTTCAGCGTATGCGCAAAAGACCTGTCCATAAAAATCCCAGCTGCGCCTGAATCGACTAGTGCCTTACACTGGGACATGGTGTGAAAACCGGGGAAACGCACCGGTAGAGTGACATGAGCGTCAGAGGGTTCCAGTCGGGTGTTGGGTGCGTTTACCTGCGTCGCAGAAGTGTCAGACTTCCTACCCAGCCTCTGGTAACAGTGGGAAGCAGAGTGCCCCCTTCTGCCACAAAAGGTGCACTCCTTCTGCCGCGCGGTCTCCCGATGCGCAGCGCCTCCCACCTCCATAGGAACGGGAGCAGCCGCGGGACCAGGCAGAGCGAGCGGAGCCGGACCGGTACGTCCGCGAGCCGCAAGCAGGTTATCCAGCTTGATTGCCATGTCCACCAGTTGGTCAAAGGACAATGTGGCATCCCTGCATGCTAACTCCTTACGGACGTCCGGTCTCAAACTACACCGAAAAGCATCGATGTATGCTCGCTCACCCCACCCAGCCCCCGCCGCCAGGGTTCTAAACTCCAACGCGAAGTCCTGAACGCTCCGGCTCCCCTGCCTCAGGTGAAAGAGGCACTCGCCCGCCTCCCGGCCCTCAGGGGGTTTGTCGAAAATGGACCGGAAGGTCCGAACGAATGCCTCCCACTGATGGAGGATCGGCCCTCCTCCATTCCATATGGAATTAGCCCATGCGAGGGCTTTACCAGTGAGGCGAGAGACCAACGCAGCCACTTTTTCGTGGTCTGAGGGAACCGCGTTCAGGGAGCTAAAATACAGCTCGAGCTGGAGAACAAAACCCTGACAGCGATCCGCTGCCCCGTCATAATGCCCCGGAAGCTGGAGCGCAATCGCCCGAGCCGCCGGTGGTGGAGATGCCGGTAAGGGAACCGTGGCCGCCGTGGCAGGATCGGGGAGTCTCTTCTCCAGCCGCTCCATGGTGGTCATCACCCGGTCCATCGCCGTTCCCAGGGACGCGAGCATCTCCTCGTGACGGGTGAGGGTCGCCTGTCCTGCGGGATCCATGGTCCTTTCCCTTTCTTTGGGTGTGGTATTCTGTCACGCCGGCTCTGTCTCGTAGCCGGCGAGGTGTGTGAATGCAGAAAAGGAGGCAGGCCCAGGATCCGTAGCGTTGATGAGTTTTTAATGAACACTCTCGTGACAACGCCACTTGTTAAGTACTCACTAGTACCGTAACCGAAACAAAACCAGCGACACAGCGCTTAAAGGTAAAGACCCGACAACAAGGGCTCAATATGAACATAGACACACAAATGTCTCTAATATAACGCCGGGAGGCGTGTACACACGTACAACAGTCAACAATACCACACGAGGACATGACCCCACAGAGGAAGCCTATATAGGAGACTAATGGGGAATGAACACCAGGTGTGTGCAATAGACAGGACTAGACAAAGTGACAAATGAGGGGGCGGCGGCCGCTAATACGTCGGCGACGACGAACGACGAAACCCGCCACCAGAGGGCAGGGGAGCTGCGCTAGAGGGATTCCTCACAGCAGATCAAGTAAATAAATTAGCAGCGTGTAGACATGAGGTAGCAATGGGGGTTCAAGAGTACATTGTGCAAGTGGCAGATGAGTAGAGATCAGTAAAGCTTGCCTGATGTCAGGGGGGCAAACAGTTTATGGCTTGGGTGTGAGGGGTTCGTGATAATGCCAAGTGCTCTCTGCAAACAGCGCTTATGCTGGATTGAACATGTGGTTGGCCTCTGTAGACAATCTGAAGGTGGGTTGAGGTTAATAGGCCATTGCACAAAAAGCTATTGAGTTTAACAGGTTTTAAATGTTTATTAAACATTTGTTACACCATTTCTTTAAAAACCAAAGCCTGTGCAACATGTAAATGGCCTTTGTAGACAATATGAAAGTGGATTGAGGTTTCCAAGTGATTTCACAGTTTTTAAATGTTTATTTAACATTTGTTTCACCATTTTCTTAAAATGTGGGTGTCCTCTAACCGATCTGAAAGTGAATTGAAGTTTCAAAGCCAAATGGTTAAACAGCTGTTGAATTAATAACGTTGAGACTTTATTGACGGTCCCTAACTATTATTAGACGGAGGTTTCTGTCGGTCGAACAACGGGGTGTAGTCGAGGCTGCTTGCGGAAAACCAGCTTCGAATGAATATCCAACCAACTTTACCTCGGCAAAAAACTTAAGACAAATGAAATGAACTATTTGGACTTTCAATAAGATTTAAACACGGATTTTCTGGTACTAACGAACAGCTCCATCATGACCGGTATCCCTTAATTGCCTAACCTCAATTCACCTTTGGCTAAGCCCCGCCCCCCTTAGTTACTGTTGCTAAGTCCGACAACTTTATCTGGGCTCTGGTTTGGTATCAACATGGCTTAAGCTGTGACAGCTCTTCCTGCAGAAGTTTTATAAAACATTTATAAAGCAGCAACAAAAGTGTCTGATAGAAGTAGGCAAAAGGGCTACAATATTTGTTCGAAGGCTATATTCAAGACATACCGGTGAAACGCAAGGAACAACAAGGCATCCAAAAAGCCAAAGGCATACCGGTCAGTCAAAAAATTAACCACCGCTTATCCTACTAATCGAGACGGAGGCTGGGACTAACAATATCAAGGAGCAACACTGTTCATGCAAAGCTGGGTAGGTCGCTATTCACTTGTATAATCGTTATTACAAAGTAAACGGACTACGCGATAATAATGTTGTATTTATTAGCAGCGTGTGCTAGCGTATCAACAACCGGTATGCTAGGTAACGTTAACGTTAGCTGACAAGGTGATGTTTTGGTTAGCTCCACAGGGTTTTGCGAGAATTTAAGTGTGTTGGCAGATTTGTAGTTTTGAGTAAGTCTGACTTTGAAGTAACAGTGATGTTGGTTTTTCTGTCTTAATCTCTGTACCATCAAGAATTGCAAAGGTTATTGGGAACTCTGCTCTGTAGTTGTCAGGCATGTTTTCTGTAATGCATGTTTTTGTAATCCAAAGACGACACTTGTCAAGATTTGATTTCGGTTTTGGAAAGGGAAAAAACGGACACCCCCCTCCCAACTCTCTGGGAAACGCGTATCTGTGTTACAAATGCCCCAGGCAAGACTTTTAACTATATTTTTTATAAAACTCAGACGGTAATAGCCTGCCGAGACCAAAAACATGAGACGCCTGTGTTAAAGTCAATGGAGTGCTGTGAAAAAGTGTTGGACCTCTGTCGGAGCTCGTGTTCAGCTGCGCTGTGATTGGTCAATCTACATTCTAGGGTGTGGCTTAGCCAAAGGCAAATTTGCAAGCACAATTTGACTCAATGTGTAGTATAACAAAAGCGTACGCTTGTGTAAAGTATTTCGATTTTAAGGCGAAGCCAAAGGCGAACCCAAATCATATGAAACAATGACACAAATAAGCCTAATAGCCAGGCATAGGTTGAATTAATTTAGGCTTTAATATTTCCTTATATTCGTGTATTGTACAACACGCGCACCTGCCGCACCGGTAGTAAGACAATCGCCTTATTGTGACCTCATCCTATAGAATTTAGAACGCGCTATGTGTACATTCTATGTGTACATTCTGTGCAGCTTTTAGCACCACAAATCTGCACGACGAAAGACCAAGAAGCATCGTTTCCCGAAGAAGAAAGTTGTATGACTAGTTAAATACGAGTTAGATATCGGAGTGTAGATCCGATTAACGCAGTATAAGTATCAGACTACATGGCTAAAGTTAAATGAAACGAAAAATCTGCACGTCAAAGGTTAGTTACTTAAACATTTGAGTTAAATTACAGGCATACAATGTCGGACCTTACTATTTTTGATACAAACCAATGGCTTTATGTGTTATATTTGTGTGTGTGTGTGTGTGTGTGTGTGGGGTGGGGGGGGTCTTTTCAGTGTTGTATACATTTTGTTTAGGGCTATTATAGCGATTCCGTGGAACTCAAAGTGTGAACTATTTCATTGTATGATAGTTACTCTTATATCATATAAGTACCGAAATGGTGGTTACACATACAGTCCACGGGAGATGACGGTATGTGTAGTCTGATCCCAGATCTGTTTTGTGTTGTTTTGTAAACTGTTAAGATCATTGTCCAAAAATCATGCTAAATCACAGGCTATAACAGCAAAACTATCACTATGTAGCTATACAACAATAAACTATCGCGTCGAGAAGACAGAATGGGCGAAATGGTGAAGTAGGCTTTAATTCTTTCTCTCTGGTTGATGTAGGTTCAGCATTAACTCTGGACAGGAGAACAGAAGAACTGACCATGAAACGTTTCATGTGAGTGATCACCTCAGCCAGAAGTCATAAAGCTTCAAACCAGAGGTCAGTGTTGGAGGGTAGGACATTTTATCTCACATTACCATAGACCTATAGAAAAAATAGTTGACACTTTATCTTTTCTTAGAATTGCTTAACTTATAATGCTGTATAGAAGAAATGAAAAAAAAAACATACAATAGTGGAAACTTAGATTAAGTGTATGTTTACTTACAGTTAATAATTTTCTCAATTGGTGCCTTATAAGCATTAACATTGTACTTACATACTACACCTTATACATACATTCCAACAACCTGCCATTTTATTAATTTCAATCTTTTTTGCTGAATAATGCATAATATTGTTTGAATTTCTAATATTATTTAAATTGCAAACTTAATCAGTTAAAAATAAACATACTGTTCATAGAGTATCGTAAAAATTTGATATGAAAAAAAAAACATTGCAGTTCATGAAAATTCAACATTATGCATTCTCTTATGAGCAGACTAGCTCCCCATAAATCCTTGTAGATCACTTCACCATTTTTTGTTCCATAACTTCATAAAGCAGTCTTTTACAGGTAAGGCACACGTACACCACACTGTCACGAACTTGGAGTGTAGTGCAGTCAAAGCCAGGTGCAGAGCCAGATATTCCCTTTAAGACTGGTTAATTAAATGAAAACATAAAACAATACGGCAAAAACACTAACTTTGTTGGATGAAAGGAAAATGTGCATATAGCGACTTAAACTTTCAAACAACTACATTATATATATATATATATACACATAAACTCACCTCTAATGCAAACGTGACTTGAAACACTGCTAAGCAAAGCTGATAACTTGCTAGCAACCCTTTATAGCCCAACTAATGAAACTAACAACCAACAGCCATGTACAGAAAAAAAGCAAAAACAATGTGACACTGCAGCTGTGCACCCCCTTAATAGTCCTGCGTGGAAACAAAACCCTCCCCACACGTGACAGTATCCCCCACTAAAAGTCTTTAAGGGGAGGGGCCACTTGAGGAACTCATGCTGTGGGGGGAGGGACGACTCCAGGCCCTCATGCTGAGGGGGGAGGGACGTCTCCAGGCCCTCATGCTGAGGGGGGAGGGAGGACTCCAGGCCCTCATGCTGAGGGGGGAGGGACGTCTCCAGGCCCTCATGCTGAGGGGGGAGGGACGTCTCCAGGCCCTCATGCTGAGGGGGGAGGGACGTCTCCAGGCCCTCATGCTGAGGGGGAGGGACGTCTCCAGGCCCTCATGCTGAGGGGGGAGGGACGTCTCCAGGCCCTCATGCTGAGGGGGAGGGACGTCTCAGGCCCTCATGCTGGGGGGAAAGACGCGTCTCCAGGCCCTCATGCTGGGGGGGGAGGGACGTCTCCAGGCCCTCATGCTGTGGGGGAGGGACGTCTCCA
Source organism: Dallia pectoralis (assembly GCA_029465975.1). NCBI lineage: Eukaryota > Metazoa > Chordata > Actinopteri > Esociformes > Umbridae > Dallia > Dallia pectoralis. The sequence continues at coordinate 3,730,651 of CM055756.1, forward strand.
GGCCCTCATGCTGAGGGGGGAGGGACGTCTCCATGTCCTCATGCTGAGGGGGGAGGGATGTCTCCAGGCCCTCATGCTGACGACTTTAGCAAGCTGTAGACGATGTCCGGCTCTTTCACGCCATAGTCTGGGCCCGGCCCTGGCAGCTCCAGTCAGGTCCTCCACCACCTCCCAACCACCTCCGAAGACTGGTACTCCAATCCCACTGGGGGCCTTTGGGTCATGGCACAGCCGGAGCTGTGGGTGTGACTGCAGCTCCAGGGCTTTTGCTGGCCCTGGCTGCAGCCCCGGAGCAGTGGGTGGCTGTTGTTGCGGCACCAGGACCGTGGGTGTTTTCTCCACTGTCCTCCCTGCACACCCCCCCAAAAACGTTTTTGGGAAGCTTCCGGGGTGCCCTCTTGCCTTCTCTATGGAAGGACCGCGGACCCGATGTAACCGGACTTGATAGCCACATAGGTGGTGCATATGCTGCTTACGGCCGTAGATTTACCCACTGCTCCTGTGGTGCCTCCGGTTTTATCCACTCCCACTGCTCTGTGGGGCACTGCTGGCTATCTTGATGGCTTAGCATTCTGTCACGAACTTGGAGTGTAGTGCAGTCAAAGCCAGGTGCAGAGCCAGATATTCCTTTTAAGACTGATTTATTAAATGAAAACATAAAACAAACCGAGTACGGCAAAAACACTAACTTTGTTGGATGAAATGAAAATGATCATATAGCGACTTAAACTAATACATTCTAACAACAGCAATATATATACACATACACTCACCTCTAATACAACTTGACTTGAAACACTGCTAAGCAAAGCTGATAACTTGCTAGCAACCCTTTATAGCCCAACTAATGAAACTAACAACCAACAGCCGTGTACAGGAAGTAAACAAACCCAATAAGACACTGCAACCATGCACCCCCCAAATAGTCCCTTGTGGAAACAATACCCTCACCACTCGCGACACACATATTTGGTGCACTTCGCCCTAACAATATATTCCTACAGCCAGGATACTTGCACCTGCCTTTTTGAGACAATATGTTAGGCCAGTGGTTTGTCTGATCCAGTCGTACAGGTAGGTCGCCAAGGTTTTTTCCATCCTGAGCTGATTCACTGCTCTCTGAGGGCCTACCTCTGAGCTTCAGCCCTCCATTGTAACTGTTGCAAAGACAGTGAGTGTAATGTCAATAGGTTCTAGCAGGGGAGTGCAGCTACGCGTATACCAACGATGCTTGTCCTGTAAACCCCAAGCAATCTCTAGGCCAAATGCAATAACAGAAATACTATAATTACAATTCTTCATAGTGTTGAGCCGGTAGCCTTATTGTAGTTAGCGTCTTTTCTCTAACGTTTATCCCACAACCTCATTTTGTAGTGCCTTGATTGTATGTGTTTGGAGTCTTGGAGCTTGACTTGTCTGTATTTGGCCTTCAGCTTCTTTGGAGGTTCTAGCAGGGGAGTGCAGCTACGCGTATACCAACGATGCTTGTCCTGTAAACCCCAAGCAATCTCTAGGCCAAATGCAAATAAGAAAAACTATAATTACAATTCTTCATAGTGTTGAGCCGGTAGCCTTATTGTAGTTAGCGTCTTTTCTCTAACGTTTATCCCACAACCTCATTTTGTAGTGCCTTGATTGTATGTGTTTGGAGTCTTGGAGCTTGACTTGTCTGTATTTGGCCTTCAGCTTCTTTGGAGGTTCTAGCAGGGGAGTGCAGCTACGCGTATACCAACGATGCTTGTCCTGTAAACCCCAAGCAATCTCTAGGCCAAATGCAATAACAGAAATACTATAATTACAATTCTTCATAGTGTTGAGCCGGTAGCCTTATTGTAGTTAGCGTCTTTTCTCTAACGTTTATCCCACAACCTCATTTTGTAGTGCCTTGATTGTATGTGTTTGGAGTCTTGGAGCTTGACTTGTCTGTATTTGGCCTTCAGCTTCTTTGGAGGTTCTAGCAGGGGAGTGCAGCTACGCGTATACCAACGATGCTTGTCCTGTAAACCCCAAGCAATCTCTAGGCCAAATGCAAAACAGAAATACTATAATTACAATTCTTCATAGTGTTGAGCCGGTAGCCTTATTGTAGTTAGCGTCTTTTCTC
>CM055756.1:3733254-3884875 GCA_029465975.1 Dallia pectoralis
CACTATTCTAAAGGTTTGCAAGACATGTTGGAATGTATTCTTCCTTAGGATGTTATCTGTTTGTGTTCAAGGCTGCATTTACACAGACCAGTTTTTCTTCATCTAATTGGGAAATTTCGTAATGACATGTGTTTATAAAGACTGTCTCTCTGTATTCAGCACATCAATGAACTGACCATGAAGCTGGATCTGCAGACCGTCCTGCGAGGAGCAGAAGCCATTTACCTTCAGCTGGCCTGCTGTAAAGTAGGGAATACCCTAGAGAATAATGAATTCATTATGTTATTATAGTAGAACTGCCCTCCCTCATCCTCTTTCCTTTCTTCTCAGGAGCTTCCTGTGAAGGTGCAGGAGGTCATTGGTCTGTGGGTCCCAACGAGCTCTGAGGAGACCAGCCCAGAATCAGAATCACATGAGACGCAGCACCTTCTTAGCCAATCACACACGGCAGCTACGACAACAGGCCAATCAAATAACGGAAATTCAACAGCAGCACGCCCTCCCGTTACCCACCCGTGACCGGGTGATTGACAGGAGGACTGGAAGGCATGAACCCATATGAGGTGTTTTATATAGGAAGCTATACATTTATTGGATAATATAGGGGGTTGTAGTAGAGCAGATGTGATGTTACCTGGCTGTCCAGCAAGACGCTGTTACCATCTCTGACAGGCAGGGGGCATTAGAGAGCAAAAAGAAATTGAAGGCAACCTTGATTCAGTCTATTAAAGTCCAGTCAGTTATGTATTTATTTATGTATCGTCTTTTCTTTTTCTCAAGTCCTACCTTACGTATAATGCTGCTATTGTCTGCCAAATTGTGTTTTATTTCTGTGTTTCGTTCCCAGCCTGTCAGCCTCTATTTTGTGGCGTACTTTTGTGTTCCTCGTCATATTGAGTTGTACTTTTCTTATTCTCACATCACTGACCTTATTGCTCACACGTGTCAAAATCCAAAGTAACTAATTATAAGCTCTGGTTGTCAAGGTCTTAATTGTACATGAGTGGCAAGGAAAAAGCAAAAACCAGTGGACACTGCACAGAAGGAGTTTATTACCCCTGTGGGATTGGAAGTGAGAGTTGTTCATACTGACAGACTGTTGGCAATACGATGACATGCTATAATCCAGCTCGCTGCAGCAATTGCATGGCTTATACATTTTAATACCAGCAGTACTATTATGTTTTTAAAGTTTAATTTTCTGTATTGTGTCATAACGATATTTTCACTATTCTGAAATAAAACATATACAAGTTACTGGGGTTTCTTTTGTGTTGTTTACTAGTTTTGTTTTTCCACCAGAACCCCACCGCTGACCCATGGTTCTGCTCAACACTGTCATGAATGTTAATGTGTGTCTTGTCATTATCATTCATCTAGTCTCATATACATTTTTAGAAATATTACATGTAAAAACAGGGTGTACACATACTAGTTGATATTAGTGGAGAAAATGTCTAATATTTACCTGAGTAATATGTATTTTGAGTTGTAATACTATGAACTGATTGCTTTCTGTATAGAATTTATTTTCAGGACTACTCTGTTAAAATATGCAACAACAAACAATCCCTGTTTCTGAAATACAAAGAAAAGGTTTATAATACTGCTTATTTAGTTCTGAATTAAAGTTCAGTTCGAAGTGAAAAGTGTGGCAAGACTGCATTGGACTTTGTCCTGAGTGCTACAGAGCTGTTTATAAGTAGTGTGATTAATGCAGTGTGTTAAATGAGGCCAGCTACCCCTCCCTTCAGCAGGTGTCTGTATGAAGAGAATATGGCTCTCTGTCCTCCACTGTTCTGGGCAATGAGGTGGAAAATGAGAGGCGGGGTTACCACGCCCCCCTCTCCCATCCGCTTGTGTTGTTTATGCGGCTCACCATCTCCCTCAGTCCCGCCCTCATTCATTCATTCCTCTGTCTCGGTTTGAATACAGCTGCAATGTATGAATTTAACAGAGCACTTAAACAGGAGGACGATCTGTCACTCTGTATCTCTTTGCCCCTGTCCCTCTTCCGACTTAACCTTTCCTGACTCCCATAACTAAACTCAATCTGTTTGCAGTGCTACTCCCATCACTGTTTATGGTTGATGAGTGTCTCAATAGCTTTAAGCCCCATTTCTCCCCTCTAAATCCACAATGGTTCCAGTGATAATCTTTCTTGTTGTGATTGTGCTAAAAAGGGTTTAATTGGAAAAGACTTAGACCCAAAGAAAGAGCAACACGGAGACCTGTCCCTGTATCTCTTAGGAATTCTCAAGAGAAGATGAAGATATAAATCCCTAGTGCCAAATATGTGTCCCCTTACTCAAGAAAATATATATTCTACATACTTGGAGTTTCAATCTAATACATTACATGCTCACACAGGATGCTAAGAATTTGGGCGCAATTAAAGCATCCCAATTGTCCAGTTCAGTATGTCCATCTTTAGTGACATCTCTGATTTTGTGATTACTTTAGATTATTAGATCTGTTCAACCAGTGAATGTCTGTGAAAAAAAGAGTGCACATTTTACATAATTAGAGAAAAACAACCATTTAAATCACATCGATTGATTTGTTCAAGCCATGCTAGCGACTCATGGCTTCATCTTGTGATATGTATGTTTAAGGATGATTCATAAGGTGTGTCAGTAATACATTTGCAGTTCTTTTCAAACGTCCATGTGAAACACTATCCAGTATTTCCCAACCCGAATGTGTGAGAAACCACCTGTGGTGAGTCACTGTGTCAAATACAATGTGAATTTATCATTGGTAAGTGTGACCCCATTGTGACCGTCAGAGGATTCCCAGAGGAGGGCACAGGAGTGTGTCTGTTGTCCAATGAATGTGTGAAGTGGGTGTGTGAGTGTGTGGAGCCAGCAGAAGGCCAGGGGCTGGTGTCTGACACTGATTTGTAAGGAGAGACAATACGGCTCATTGACTTTCCTGCTCCACTGTCTGTTGCACATACCTAGCCCTGCTCTCTTCAGTGGATTCACTGGTCTTTAAACAAGGAGAGCAGATTGCCACCGACTAGGGAGGGAGGAGCGAGGAGGGGGGGAGGTAGAGGTGGGTGAGGGGACACAAGGTTGCTTTGACAATGAGATTCCTCAGAGAGTTCTGGGCATGGGACACGGAGTTTAAAAAACATTCAGCATGGCAGCAATAAGTGCCTCTTTTGGACTATAAATATTAACATTTTATTACAATAAATACTAGGTAACTAGATGTAGAATGGTGAAGAAAGATTTCAATGAATACTTTAAATGTAACCTTGGCAATACACAACAAAACATAAACAATCACAAACCTGTTGTAAGTTATACCAATTTTTATTTGACGCTTTCCCATGGAGTTGTTATTATTTCATAAATGAGAATTGACATCTTGTTTTGTGTCTTTCACATTTAGTCGATCGTCAGATTTTGTGTCTCGCATATTAAATGCAGAACATATTTTGTCTCTCTCATTTTGTCAACAAACGTCGTTCTCCTTTTGTCAACCATTCCCATTATGTTTGAGTTTGGAGATGACCTTTTCTATTTGTGTTTTTTCTCCCTCTCACTCTTCTCATTTTCACTGTCGGGGGCAAGCTGTTCCCCCTGTCCCTGCGGGCCACTCCCATTCTTGTCTGCGCCCCTCTCTCTCCCCTCCCACTTTCTGCTTCTCTACTTTTTCTCTTCTCTCCACCTGTTGATTCCATTGTTGTACAGACAGCATTGTTGTCGTTTTTTATGTCACCCTCGTTCTCTTTCTTTGCGTCTTTACCACACCCTTTCAGTCACATTTCTCTTCGAGGGATATAAAACCAGCCAGTGGTGGTTGCGACTGAGATTTACACCAGCACTACGACGCAACACGCTAAAACAGAGGACCCAGGAAACAAGCGTGCCCCAAACATAGCACTGGAAGACACCTGGAACTGGACAACAAGCAAAAATTCAGCACGCAATCTTTATTTCCGCAAAAAGAAGATCATTGACTGGACTTTATCTCTGTATTTACCTGGAACAAGACGAACACCATCCAATCCTGGTAGTGTTTCGTGGGCCGAGCTGAGGGATGTCTGGATCTGTGTCTCTGTGGTGTGAGGAGGAGGTCCGAGGTAAGCAGGTTGAGGAGAACCAGCAGGTTGAGGCCAGGGTCCAGCCTCAGCTCCGTGCCCAGTGGGACCCCAGCGTGTCTGGGAAGCGGGTAATCCAGGGGCTTCTACAGGTGGAGGAACGTTATCTGCCCTCAGCCCTATACGTCGCCCTCATCCAGAGGGAGCCAGAGAGAAGGGAGGAGCTGGCCAAGTGGGCCATGGAGGTATGACCTGTCAGTCATTGGATTCAGTTGCCGTCTCATTCCCCTCCACTTGGAATGTCTTTATTTTGATCGGGCGCTAACCGGTTCTCTCCTGTCCGTTTCTTTACCAGGTATGCTGTGAGTGCGGCTGTGATGAGACTGTGTTTCCCCTTGCTGTCTCACTGCTGGACCGCTTCCTGTCTGCCTCTCTCTCTCTGCCTGTCTCACCATATTGCCTGGCTGCGACATGCATTCTAATTTCCTCCAAACTAAGCGAGTGTGACACAGTGTCTGCTGACACTCTCTGCGCCGCAGCCGACTACAGCTTCCTGCCCTCCAACATGCGGGTGGGTATCCATGGAGATGCAGAGAACATTCTGTGAAAACTCTATGTGATAATATGACCAACCAACTGTATTTGTTTCTTACTGAAAGCTGAATATGAACAGTCTCTGTAGTACATGCATCGTATTAAGTGGGGTAAATCATTTTTAAATACAAACATGGGTTAGGGGTTCGGTTTTAATGTGCCTTCGTTTTCATTTCCAGGAGATGGAACGTGTCGTCCTCGGGACTCTTCGATGGGACATGGCTGCCGTAACCCCTCAGGACTTCCTGCCACATTTTCTTCCCCCTGTTGGGCAGCCGACAGACGGAGAGACCAACCCAGAGGATTACTTTGCCACACTGCGTCGTCACAGTGACACCCTGGTTGCCATGTGCGTCTGTGACTACCGTTTCCTGGGAGCCCCTCCATCTCTGGTCGCCGCAGCAGCACTGAACTCTGCTCTCCGAGGGTTGGGAAACAAGGGTCCAGGTCATATGGGTGATATGAGTGCCACGTTGGCAGAGCTGTGTCAGACTGACCTGGTGAGTGTCTAGAGGTTTCTCTGACATAACTTCATAGGATATCGATATATTATCATATTGGTTGTGTTGTTGTCAGCGGTTCGCGTTCAACTTTATTCAGGAGCAATGTAAGAAACGTTCCAGTTTAAAATGGGTTCCATCACACATTTAATGTGACGTATTGGTTGTGTCATGGTGAGGGTGAGTGGAAGGGTGCTCATGCCTCTATTTGTCTCTACTCTTTAATCTCAGATGGTGTTGCAGTGCTACAGTGACCTGATAGAAGCTGCCCTGAAACAGCGGCTGAGTGGGGGACTCCAAGACAGTGCCTTAGAGAAGGGTGAAGAAATGGAGAAAGACGGAGAAATGGAAGATGAAAGAGCAGGCACACCTACCGATATGAGAGAGATTGATTTCTAAACACAACACTGTGTGTGGCATTCAAAGTGCAAATCAATCAAAGTCCTGCATAGCCGATCAGTGTAACTGATATAAATGAAATATGACCTCAAATGCTCTACAATGTATTATCATATTTTTTACTTAATTTATTATTGTTAATTTATTCATTGTGTGTTACTTGTGCCATATTTATTATGATTTATCTCTGTGGTCCATTTTTATTGTCCTATTGATTGTATGTCTTTAATGTATTATTTATCTATATTTATTATGTGCAATTGCATAATGCTAATTTATTTTAATTCAAATTTGTTTGAGTTTGTATGTGATGTGACATTCTATTTGATGAAATAATATACATATCTATTTTCATAGTAGTTAAATAAATACCTACATTTTACATGTTGGAAATGGACATTATATTATTATTATTACATACATTGTATGTGTTTCTTCCCTAAAAAAAATTAGATACGTGATGCACACACACCAAGAATGTAAATGAAATACATTTTCACTTATTTTATAATTGATGACATAATTTAAAATGAAAAACGATAATGTCGATTAACTGTGGCGCGTCTCATAAGGAAGGAAAGAAGTGGAAAAAGTAAAGACACATGTTTATAGTATTGGAACCAGCCCTACACTCATCGTCCATTCTTGATGACGTCATTTCTGCCTGCGACGCAAATACATACTTCCAAAAAGCTCTCGGTAAAATCATTGGTTAGCTAGCTAGGTTGCTAATACAACGGAAACGGTGTATCCAATAATCAACGAGTCTCGGTCAGTTACGGTGAGTAGGGAGATGTTTAATGTCACTGAGTTTACATTATAAAATGCGCAAAATAATGTGTGTGATGATGTAAACGCCTTTGTCATGCAGGCAAGTGTCTCTTACTTAGCTCGATACCTAAATATAGCTTGATGTTGTTGAAGAGGCAGGGACAATACAGATACAGTCAGTAGTTAGTGTTGATTCGGTTCTTGTTGAACTAGCCAGCCAATCTGTTGAAGTTGAATACTGAATTTTGTCACAGGAAAGGGATATCAGACACGTTATCGGGTTTTCTTTGCTGTCAGCTGATTGTCAGTGACTGTACAAATTTCAACACCATGCAACTTAATATACTTTCTATTTACATTTATGCAACTTGAAGTGATTCAGTCGCTGTGATGATACAATTTAAATGTCCCAGATGTCAACAAGCACAAATAGATAGCTGTAGATATAATTGATGCAGGCTCAGTCTTCATACACTTTCTATAATTTCCAGGAGGATGAGCCTGTATCCTTGCTGGCTGGTGCTCCTGTCCATCTCTCTGGAGGTTTGGGCAGTTCCCATTGAACGCAAAGCAGCACCACAAGAAGCACATCTTCCCCAGGAGGACAAACAGGAGGACAATGCGGTACCCCTCCTTTTTGTGTGTGTGTTTGTCTTTGTCTTGTTTTTGTCAATGTGCATAAGATGTGTTTTAATGTATGTGTGATGGGCTTGAAGTAATCTGAATGTGTTTATTATCTGCTGTACATGACGTGTGTGTGTCCATAATGTCCTATTACAATAATGTGTGTGTTTATAATCTACTGTACATGACATTTGTGTGTGTTTGTGTGTCTATAGTGTCCTATTACATACTGTGTGTGTTTTTAATCTACTGTACTTGACGTTTGTGTGTGTGTGTGTGTATGTCCAGCAAGCAAGCCAGCAAGTTTATTTATATAGCACAATTCATACATAGAAGCTATAATGTCCTATTACATACTGTGTGTTTTTAATCTACTGTACATGACGTGTGTGTGTGTGTGTGTGTGTGTGTGTCTATATTGTCCTACATTCTGTGTGTGTTGTAGGACACAGGGCTGTACTATGACAGGTATCTCAGAGAGGTGATTGAGGTACTGGAGACAGACCCCCACTTCAGAGAGAAACTTCAGACTGCCAACACAGAGGACATCAAGGTCAGTCTGTCTATATCCCGGTTGCTCTTCGTCTTTTTCCCTTTGTCGTTTACTCTTTCTAATTTTCTTCTTGTTTCTTGTCATCTCTCCATTCCCTAATGCTTTTCATATTTTATATTTTCTGACCACAGTAGTTTTCCATTTTCTCGTTGTATTAACCCATGAAGTTTCTCCACATTTATGACCTACTTACAAATAATTGTTATTATATCTATTCATGTCAATTTTGTGAAAATCATTTTTGTTGTTCAATGTCCTTATTGGTCAATACAATGTAAATATATTGTTACTGTTGCAGCACCATTTCACATTGCTTGTACAGATTTTTAAATAAAGGAATGGTTGTAGAGAGTCTTTTTAACTCACTGTCAGTCCACTTCTCCGCCAGAATGGCCGTCTCAGTAAGGAGTTGGACCTTGTGGGCCACCATGTTAGAACTCGTCTGGATGAGCTGAAGAGGCAGGAGGTCTCTCGCCTAAGAATGCTGCTCAAAGCCAAACTGGACAGCACCAACACACAGAGTCTTCAGATGGACCACGCCTCTCTGCTCAAGCAGTTTGAACACTTGGATCCACACAATCAGAACACATTTGAGGCCAAAGATCTCGAACTGCTCATCTCAACGGTAATTCGGTGAACATGCGGTTCCTGGCCTGTATTGGTCTTCCCGCAGGTGCTGATTTGGGATCAGTTTAGGCTGAATATGGGCCCGGTTTTATAATGGTCTCTGGTCCCCGCAGGCCACCAAAGACCTGGAGAACTACGACGTTGAGCGACATGAGGAATTTAAACGCTATGAGATGCTAAAAGAGCACGAGAGACGGGAGTACCTGAAGGGGCTGGACCAGGAGAAGAGAGAGAGGGAGGAGAGGAGGATGGATGAGCTGAAGGAGAAACACCGGAAGCATCCAAAAGTCAACGCTCCGGTAAAGTACCTGGGAAATGTGGAGAAAGCTATTAACCTACGGGGAATTCTGTGTTATCGTCTGTACATGAGTCCAGTAGATGGAACATTTAATCTCTTTAATCCCGTTCTCTTTTACTCTCTCTCCCTCTCTACCCTCCCTGCCTCCTTTAGGGCAGTGTAGCTCAGCTGCGTGAGGTGTGGGAGGAGACAGACGGGCTGGACCCAACAGAGTTCAACCCAAAGACCTTCTTCAAACTGCATGGTCAGTTAGGTTCTTTGTATTAAACTTGTTTGCTGCATACTGTCCGTTGTCTTTTCATGACATAAGATAGTTTCAAAGAACCTGTGCGGTTTCCTAAATTTGTGCCCTGAATATGCCACACATGATCTATGCCACACATGATATATGCCACACATGATATATGCCACACATGATATATGCCACACATGATATATGCCACACATGATATATGCCACACATGATATATGCCACACATGATATATGCCACACATGATATATGCCACACATGATCTATGCCACACATGATATATGCCACACATGATATATGCCACACATGATATATGCCACACATGATATATGCCACACGATAAATTAATCTTTTGATTCCTCTTTGTAGATACAAATGGAGATGGTCTCTTGGATGAGCAGGAACTAGAGGCCCTCTTTGCTAAAGAAGTAAAATCTCCGTCCGTCTCAGTCTGTCTATTGTCTCTCTCTATTTCTCTTCTCTCTCTGTTGTCTGTCTGTGTGCATTATATTAACAGCACTCTCTCTCTCCCCTTTATACCAAGCTCGAGAAGGTCTATGATCCAAAGAACGAAGAGGATGATATGATGGAGATGGAGGAAGAAAGGCTTAGGATGCGGGAACATGTCATGAAGAACGTCAGTATTCCTCTTGTTTCTGTTCACTGTTCTTTTCACTTGGACAACTGTTTGATTGGTATATCCCCCCAGGTGGATGTCAATCAAGATCGACTTGTCAGCCTGGAAGAGTTTCTTAAATCAACAGACAAGAAAGAGTTCAACAATGCCAAAGAATGGGATGTAAGTAAGTGAGGAGCTAAATAATAGGATGTAAGTAAGGGAGGAGCTAAATAATAGGATGTAAGTAAGGGAGGAGCTAATAAACAGGATCTAAGTAGGGGAGGTGCCAAATAATAGGATTCAAGTGAGGGAAGGGCCAAATAATAGGATGTGAGGGAGGAGCTAAATAATATGATGTGAGGGAGAAAATAATAAATACAATGTAAATAAATGAGCTGTGGCTTGTTTTTTCAGTTTGTGTGTATTTGTGACATTTGACTTAACAAATATTGATGTCCCCCCTTCAGACTTTAGATGACACCAAGCCAGTGTTCACAGAAGAGGAGCTCAAGGGGTTTGAGACGGAGCTGCGGACAAAGGAGGAGGAGCTGGGTAGGCGGGCGGAGTCTCTTCGTCAGGAGCAGGATCTGCTAAAGGAGAGAGGCAAGGCCCTGGAGGCGCAGAGAAGAGAGTACCAACAGGTAACCATTAACCAGGTGATCAATGGGTGGACGTTCCTGTATGAGGTGGGCTGAACTGGGGTTGGACAGCTTTTATACATGATTCCAAGGAGTCAATGAATTAATGTAATAAGAGTTTAAAATTGCGTTACAAGTATCAAAAATAGCAGTACTCAGGAGATTTCAGGTTGCAAGAGCACAGAGGGAACATCAAGCCATGAGTGTTTCAGCATCAAATGATATTCAAATGATATGGTGTAATGCCATGCACTGACGGGCCAAAACAGTATGACCATTTACAGGTGAATCGTCTCCTAACAAGGGCACATGTCAATGTCTGGGTAGATTAGATGGTATGTGAACAATGAGTTGTTTTAGTCAACGTGTTGATTGCAGGATAAATTGGCAGGAGTAAAGACCTGAGTGACTTTGAAATGGGCTTGTGGGGTGCTCGCGGTCAACTTGTGGGGTGCTCGCGGTCAACTTGTGGGGTGCTCCTGGTCAGCTTGTGGGGTGCTCCTGGTCAGCTTGTGGGGTGCTCCTGGTCAGCTTGTGGGGTGCTCCTGGTCAGCTTGTGGGGTGCTCCCGGTCAGCTTGTGGGGTGCTCCCGGTCAGCTTGTGGGGTGCTCCCGGTTAGCAGTGGGGAGTTTCTACCAACAGTAGTCCAAACTAGGGATGCACCGAATATTCGGCCACCGAATATTGCCCAAAAGGGCATTTTTGGTTTTCGGCCGAAATACTTTTATCACCGAAACCATACGGCCGAAATATGTTGTGATCTATTCGGATCCTCTGCACTTCATCGCGACTGTACTTGATCCGCGTTATAAAGACCATTACTTGGATGCAGAAATAAAGCAGCGCGCACGAGAAATGATCCAGGCGGCGATGGATGCTGAGAACCCGCGTGGAGACGGAGACGGAGCAGCAGCGCACGGAGCAGCAGCGCACGGAGATCAGAGCGCAGAAAAAAAGACTCGTCTCTCTGCACTAGATGAGGGGCATGCACCCTCGTTGTCTGATATGTTCAGTGAAATCCTGCAAGAAAGTGCCTCACGTGGGCGTAGGTTTAGGGGGGGACGCTGGGGACATGTCCTCAACAACATTTTAGCGAACTCCGTTATGAGTTTGTGAAGCGATTTGGGTCAATTCCGACCGCAGCGCCAGGAGGACGGTACTAGAAACGCCGTAATTTGATTGGCTAAAAAACCTAGGGGAGGGGAGTTATCTGACACGCTATAAGTACACAGGAGAGTGACTGAAGACAACGGGAAAGACACCAGTGCTTTCTGTTAATACATACCCCATATGTTAGAATCTTGCAGTCACAATAAACAGTGGAAATGTTTCCTGTGTATATATTTTGCTTATGTAATGTGGCCTATTTGGGATATCCCATTAGTAGGGGCGGAGTAGTGGCACCACCAGGGTCGCTACAATATATTGAATCTGACAAACAGCATTACCATCTAAAAGTTGAACGCCAGGTACTACATAATGATTTTTGTCTGCACATGGATAGGCCTATGCTAGTTAAACTTTAGAGTAGTATAAAAGCAACAGGCTATTGTCTCAACTAAACGCAAAAATAATCACATATCACATTATTCTCGGTAAAAGTTCACTTGCCTGAGGGGGGGGGGAGAGATGTCCCCACCAAAGCTGAGACCAAACCTACGCCCTTGTGCCTCATATCCATAAATGCAATGGTACTAATAATTGGCATAATTTATTTCTGTTTTTCGGTCTTGGTTTCCTCTTTTTCGGTTTCGGACAAGAATTTTCATTTCGGTGCATCCCGAAAACCACTGTGCACGTGCTGTAACGCCATTGGAGCGTGGACTTCCTAGAGCTGCTGATAGGGTCTTGGTTCCAGATGGGCCATAATGTTTTCACTCTGGGGTGTCACCAAGTCTAGGCTCTCACACATTATTGGCTCAATATGTTTTTGCTCGGCAATTCATTTTTTGTGCGACCGGGTTTGTTTTAATTGCAATTTAAAGAAACAAAGTTACGCCTGTGATCTTTGGGCTAAGCCCGAACGCTCTGGTAACGTCTCTCTGGACAGCCGTACAGTAACGGCAAAGTAAGTAAAAAGAGCAATAGTTTCTCCATAGCATTACCCGATAACTTCAGATAAATATGAAAACGAATAACTGACTGTTTTAGACCAATTATTTGTTTGTATACATTCGGGTTGCGCGCGCATCTCGGTTGCAGAAAACACGGCAGAGAGTATTTAACTATATTGAAAGAAGTCAAAAGAAGAATCGTAAAAGCTAACTATCTTTTCAAAATGTACTCTGCTTACTATAACAACCTGTCACCCAGCTGTAAGCACTGTTATTTAACTAAATTGACGTTAATGAGTGGAATACGTCTTACAGATCCTTATGCCATAGCGCCCTGTAAATGGTTAAACGACGAAACTAAATTGCCTAACATTCAGTGGCAAGAAATATCTGATTGACACTCCAAGCGTTTATACCCGGGAGAAGTTAAAAGCGTACAAATCTCTTGATGTGTACAACTTTGTTCTGTGTGGTCATGTCCAAGACATACAACTAGAGAGAAACACATGTTGTTTGTATGAATTATTTATTTGAGTAGGTTAAAAAATAGTTTAAAACAAGGTTGATTATTAGTCGCTGAGAGTGCATGTCCTATGAAAAAGGACTGCCTTGAAATAAATACATGGGGAATTGTGAAATACAAGTCCCTCGAAATAAATAAATGTTGTCTTATAGAAATTTTAAAATAAAACCTATTTCTTTAAATATGAAGTGATTTATACATTTATATTTACACGTTTTTATGTAATTATTGAATTATTTCATAGATATATTTATTATTTCATAGCAGTATTTATCTATTTAATATTGACGCAAATGGCGTTACATACTGACAGCACAAACAAAATAAGAAAATATATCAGGAAATGTGATGGAGGTAAGGCGTCAGGGTCGCGGATCCACTGGTCTTTTGTGACTTCATAAGGATCGACATTTCCAATAAAGTTGATTCTTTTAATAGCGTGTTGAATGTTTCTGGTCGTCTTTTGCAACCGACATGCGCGGTTGAACATGCGTGACGTCGAGGTGACGTAGAATGATAATTGGTCTATTGACTGTTCTGTGATCCTCCCAGGCGGTAATAGAGATGTCTCAGAGGAAGGAGAAACAGGCAGTGCAGGGACAGCCTCCCACGGGTCCTAACGGAGAACTACAGTTCCATCAAGAGATTCAGAAACTGGAAGATCAAGGTACATGCGTTGTGTTGGCGTGGAGTAAGATATTTTTGCATAGCCTCGTCTGATGTGTTCGTTCACTCACAGAGCGTCGTGTTTTCCTTTCAGGTGCTAAAGCTCCTGTCGAACAAGAAGTTCAAGAGGCCCACAACAACCTGCCAGCAGAACCACCACAGAACTTGCCCATACACAACAACTAACACTGCATTCTGAGACGTGCCCACACACAAACCCTCTCTTGGGAATGCATCTCTGTCGGTGACACGCACATCCAGATGGGTACAGCAGATTACATCATACTACAGAAGCACACAAATCCAGTCCGTCCGTCCGTCAGCCGGCCAATCGTGCGGTCCCTGGGCACAGTTTGTCACAGTTTTTAAAGTGTTCCTAGTTTACATTTTATCTAAATAAATATGTTGACATATTGGCAGTTAATTATACAAAAAGCACTGTTGATAGTGCGGACATCCTCACCATTCTGTAATTATGCTGTTTGTTTCGTATAACTGGGTTTCCCATTTCTCATTTGTAACTTCTAGCCTGTCCCTGGTGAGAGACGTTGCTATTCAGTTCCCTTATGTCGTCCTTATAACGCGCTTGCACTTTTACACTTGCATGGTTTACCTTTGACCTCATCCGCCAATAAGTCATTTGTCTCTCGATCACTGGCATCTTGGCTGCCTTTGTGTATTGTTCTATATCTCTCCAGTCATCTGCCTTGTTGATTTGAATGTATTCTGACCGTTCTGTCGGTCGTATCCATCCTGTGGTAGTCAGGCCCTGACTGTGCTCTGGGGAGTATATGTGCTCATTCTTGTTCTGGTCCCCTGGAATGAGTCCCCTGGCACCAAGCGCATTCCTCTCCAGCATTCCAATAACCCCCTGAACCCCGGTGACCTCACCGATGACCTCATCGCCCCTCCTCCCGGGCGGCCGTGCAGCCATCAGCTGTCAATCTCTCGGCCTGGGGTTACATCACTTCTTGGCGATGGACGCGTCTTTCTGTTTAGCGTGGCCTGTGAGGTTGTTCAAAATGTGGCAGTTGAGTGACAAAAGACTAAGTATAAGACAATGATACGGTCTATATGAGGGAGCTGGGTGTAGTCATGGTTTATGACATGAGTCACATCACTGTGATCTACATGATAGATCAGTGGGGAGGTTTTACTAAATTAATCCAATTAGAACAAACAGGCTAATTCTGTTATATAATTCTGACCACTGGTTCACACTGGACTGGATATTTATATTATGATGCTCAACACAACAGTGAAAGATTTCTCCAATATCCCAGAGGTGTTTACTTTATTAGCTGTGGTTGACAGGTAGCCTACTCGTTTTCTCCCAGAGGTGTTGGTCCTGCATTCCTGAGATCCCTGGCCCAAGTCAAGTACAGCCATCTTCAGGTTAGAGTACCTGTAATAAAGCTATGTCGCAATACCCATGTTGACCTCTAGATGGACACATTGACCTAGCGATGACTGACTGGAAGGCATATGAAAGGATACAGACCTACAGTCAAGAAGACAACCTCTTTTCAGGTGGATGTGTAATATGTTGATTATATGTGTAACATCTTTAGGGTAAAATAACTGTCATTCCTCAGTCATTAAATTCACATTTTGAAAGCGAGTGGTTTTAATAATACGTGGGGGCATTTTTCAGCAAAACATGAAAATGTACAATATCGAGAACCGTTTTTTACATCACCACTTTCACTACCAGTGGCGACCTGTAGACAAAAAAATGTGTAATGCATCTTAAATAACAGCGTTGTGAATAAATACCAAACCATAGCTTTGCGATGCTTACCCAACGAATAGATTATAAATCAAATGCATATATGTATTCATTTCCTGTATGTCATATAATGTAAAATGTCGATGACAGTAGACTATTTGACATTTTGGGAGAAATGCATGTGAGACATTAGGGGTTTATCAGTTGGTGATGGATTTGAGTTCTCAATACATTGTGAGCAGAATAATACTTAATTAGAAGATCGTACCCTTTAAGGAAGGAGGAGGACCAGCTTCACAAGATACGGACTGCAGCCACCTGGACTGACCCCTGGCTGTAGTTTGGATCAGAATTACACAATGGACATTTTTTCCCGTATAGTAATAATCACTAACTGTGTTTGACATCACAGATGATTCTTTGGTGCGTACCTTTCTGTATCCACTCCACAGAAACAGCATTCATTGCCTGTTTGACTGCCTATATCCCGTGCGTTATCCCAAAATGACATCATCCTTTCAGAGAACATTACGTCATCCCTTCAGGGAGCCACTTTACCAGCCACAAACCGAATGAGGTGAACACTGTTTCCATTGGCTCAGCCACTTCCAGAGACCGCCTGCTCTCGCCTTGGATTGGTTGAAGTGGAATCGAGGCCTGTGCTGATTGGTTGGTGCCAGTCCACTGTTCCTGTGTCTGTGCGTCGGGCGGGTCAACAGACAATATAGAGGTAGAAGTGACCAGCGGGTCATTTGGTTTTGACATTTAAAGATTTGAATTACGGTAAAATTGCGTTAAATAAATGTATGATATCCCCGGTGGAATTTAGAAAGGTGTAATAACAGACTGGTCCTAAAAAAATAGGCCTAAAAATCACCCACATGTTCAAAAAGCCAATGTGTGAATAAGTGTCAGCAGAGGGAGTGAATGTTTCACTGTATCCTAGAACAAGCCTATCAAAGATAGTACCCTTTGATTCGGTGTTAGTTAGACCAAATGTGTGTGCCATTTAAATGCCTATCAATCTAATGTCAAATCAGGGCAATGCCTTATATATATATTATATAAGTATATACGCACTCTGTCCATTGCATTATCAATTAATTCGATCACAGCACCTTTTCATCGGGAATGAGGGAGGGATGGGTTGACAGAAGCAGGAGAAAGAGGAACACGGGGGTTGTGGTTGGGTGCACGTCGCTACGTGTGTGTGTGTGTGTGTGTGTGTGTGTGTGTGTGTGTGTGTGTGTGTGTGTGTGTGTGTGTGTGTGTGTGTGTGTGTGAAAGGAGGGATTGGGGGATACTGACTGGCTGGGTGACGGGTGTGCACAGCGACACCGCTTCTAACGGCGAGACGCCCCGATGGAGTAACAAGGAAGGATGTCTTATTTGCCTTCGATGACACGGGTGAGAAAAGACCACGAATGCACCGTTGATATCCGACATTTCCTATTCCGTGATGGTGCTGCATGTGCATATGATCTGCCAGCTGTGTATGGGGTGGGGGGATGGATGGATGAAGAGAAGGGGGGGCGAGCTGGTCTGGTGTGGATGATGGAGAATAAACGCCTAGAATTGGTTTTGACCGGGTGATGCCGGGTTATTTTATGTAATATAATCATTTACATAATGCAATTGTTGCGCGGATGAATTATTTTTATATCAGAATGTATTGATGCCAATGCAATAGCCTATGGGAGGAGGGTTTAGGCGACACTGCCTGAACGCATCACATATTCCGTTTTATTTAATTTATTTATGTACAATTGTGACAGTGTCTATGCACGACTTGTCTTAACACACACATATATATATATTCTCGGATGTTTAACGTGTAGGCAACGTGACAGTGTAATACAGAGGTTGATGATACTCCTTTCTGCACGCTACACAGCCCGTTATAACCACGATGACTGCTCATATATGTGATGAGACCAGCCGGCATACACGTCTATCTGTCCCGGACCTATTTGACCCGTGATCCGGCTACTGAGCGAGACGGCCGGGTTACAGTGGAGCCCTCCATCACTCTCATTTCCGTGTATCACCCATAGCATCCATTATTACCATTGAGCCTAGATGTACGCAGGGACCAGATACGTATTTCAGATGTGTGCAGGGACCAGATACGTATCTTCAGATGTGTGCAGGGACCATATGATACATATCTTTAGATGTGTGCAAGGACCATATGATACATATCTTTAGATGTGTGCAGGGACCATATGATACATATCTTTAGATGTGTGCAGGGACCATATGATACGTATCTTTTGGTGTGTGCAGGGACCAGATACGTATCTTCAGATGTGTGCAGGGACCATATGATACATATCTTTTGGTGTGTGCAGGGACCATATGATACATATCTTTAGATGTGTGCAGGGACCATATGATACATATCTTCAGATGTGTCCAGGGACCATATGATACGTATCTTCAGATGTGTGCAGGGACCATATGATACATATCTTTAGATGTGTGCAGGGGAAAAGAAGGCAGTTAATGCAACTGGGCATCATTATTTTGCCATAGGCTCTAGGGTTTTTGTATTCTTTATTATTTGCATGAGCAGTGGTAGATGTGCGTGTATTTGCACTCTGTGAAGTGTGTGTGTGCTTGTTTGAAAGATTAGAATTGAAAGTGATGTCCGATAGAAAGCCAGTGTATGTATGTATTTCGAATAGGATTGAAATAATGATTTTGCAAATGGCCTGAACAGCTACCTACAAATGGCTGTGACAGATTTTATTTCATCAGAATTATCCAGCTACCAATATTGTCCCACCTGGTCTATCCAGATCTCAGAAGAGGTCTTTTCCATGTCCTCTTTGAACCTGGGTTGTCTTTATGACTGACAAACGGTTCTCGAAAATCTGTTAGTTTACTTTATTTGATTACCGGATGAGGCTTTTTCATTTGAATTGAATTGAATTCAGAAACACAATAAAAACAAATCGTAATTTTGTCTTCCGTTCCTTTGTGTCCATCCTCTCTGTTTTGCAGCTGCTTTTCTCATCCATCTGATCTGAAGACTACCCTGGGAGGTCCGTGGGCCGTCACTACACCTGCCCTCCCTCCCTCCTGACCCTCCCTTGGAACCGTAGTCACCCCCACACACACTCCTCCTAACTGGTCCTCACCACTGCACCCCTCAAGCAGACACACCAATTACCTGGGCCCATCTGAAATTCTCCCACTCAGCCAGACTCACTGACATAACCAGTCAGGAGTCATCAGTTCACACAGAGCCAAATCGAGTGACACAGCAGAGCTTCTCCCGTGAGAGCAGTACATCCTAAAGATGAAATCTGGTGAAACCAGGAAGTAGAGTTTGGCTAGTAGCTAGGTAACTGTCCCAACACAGTTATTGGTGCCTATGGCCTGTTCTTCATAGAGAAGGTAGGAGCGCTAGATTTCCCCCGGGCTTGTTTACCAACCTCTCACATAGTTACAGGAGAAACGGACCAGGACACAAACAGATATTAAAGTCTAAAGCTAGGACACAATGCAAGGCAGAGAAACTTAGACTGTTGGTTGTCCGCACATCTCATACTAGCATCCACAAATTAAAACGTTCCACACATTCAAACGTTCCGTGCTGGAGTTCCTGGAGGCACATTATCCTGGGAACACACCCATACTCTCCTCCGCGACCCTCTCTAACACCCCACCCTCCACTCCTCTCTCCCACACTGCCACACACTCTCCACTAACACTCCACTCTCCACTCCTCTCTCCCACACTGCCACACACTCTCCACTAACACCTCACCCTCCACTCCTCTTCCCCACACTGCCACACACTCTCCACTAGCACCCCACCCTCCACTCCTCTCTCCCACACTGCCACACACTCTCCACTAACACCTCACCCTCCACTCCTCTTCCCCACACTGCCACACACTCTCCACTAGCACCCCACCCTCCACTCCTCTCTCCCACACTCCCACACACTCTCCACTAACACCCCACCCTCCACTCCCCTTCCCCACACTGCCACACACTCTCCGCTAGCACCCCACCCTCTACTCCTCTTCCCCACACTGCCACACACTCTCCACTAGCACCCCACCCTCCACTCCTCTCTCCCACACTCCCACACACTCTCCACTAACGCCCCACCCTCCACTCCTCTTCCCCACACTGCCACACACTCTCCACTTCTCTTCCCCACACTGCCACACACTCTCCTCTAACACCCCACCCTCCACTCCTCTCTCCCACACTGCCACACACTCTCCGGTCTCGAGATGATGTGTGAGGTGATGCCCACTATCTCTGAGGATGGCCGCGGCAGCAGCGGTGGCGGCTCTTCCTCACCGGCAGGGGGTGGCGGGGGAATGGGCGGCGGCATGGGGGGCGGTTACGGAGGCAGGGGGGAGCCCCGGGGCGGAGGGGATGAGGGGGGCAGCACGGGGAACCTAGAGTCCCTCATGGTCAACATGCTGACGGAGAGGGAGAGGCTGCTGGACAGCCTCAGGGAGACCCAGGACAGTCTCGGGGCGGCCCAGCTTCGCCTCAGAGACCTGAGCCACGAGAAGGACTCCCTCTCCAGACAGTTATCCATCGCCCTGCCACAGGTAAAAATGTGAGGAGTGTGTGTGTGTGTGTGTGTGTGGGTAAGTGCTTGTGGGACGACCTGTGTGTGTCTGTATTTGTGTCTGAGCTTGTGTCAGTGTGTGTGTGTGTGTGTGTGTGTGTGGGTAAGTGCTTGTGGGACGACCTGTGTGTGTCTGTATTTGTGTCTGAGCTTGTGTCAGTGTGTGGTATGCTACGTTTGTGTGTGTGTGAGTGTGTGTGTGTGTGTACATTTTGCAGCGTGTGTGAGATTTGAAAAGAAAACGTATGTAGAGACACCTACACGTTGCCTTTTTACAAACACATTGTCTGAGAGTAGGAGGAGGCGACTGTGTATCTCTGGCGTGTAACTGCAGTCCATCTTTAGTATCTTCAATAGCTGTGTGCATTGTTTAGTTTTACCTTTATGTGGCTCCTGTCATCTCCTCAGAGTTTTCCTGCTTAAGCCAATGAGCTATTCCATGGGACAACTTGCATATATATATTTAGTCATTTCGTTTGGCTCGTAGCTGGTCTGGTCAGTGTGTGGTTATGCTGCTTGCTGAGCCGGTTTGAGGCTGAATCATAACTTGGCATGATGGCAGACTGGTACACACTGGCAGGTCAATTGGATTGAGTCGGGCTCCTCAAGAGGCTAAAATATCCCGGCCTATATTAGCTCACGTCAGTAGACGTGCGGAGTAACCGCACGAGAGGGACTGACCAGAGTGAAAATGCCTGTCTTTGATTTCCGACCGGCGGCCTTGTGATGGACTGTCTTTTGTGAGGACCCGTTTCTCTGTTGTGGAGCCAGAACTATCGGACAGAATTTGATATGGGACAGGGCAGCTGTATTGTCACAGACAATGACCAGACATTAATGAGAGGTGGATCGATGTGGTGCACAGTTCTGCGGGGGGGGCACACACGCTGTGTGAGCAGCACGGAGCCCATGTGATGGATTCAACACAAGCTCTATCAGGGTTCATCGAGTGCGTCGGCTCAGATGGAGAGAGAGGGAGTGAAGCTGGAGACGGAGAGATGGAGAGACGAATTGATAGAGAGCGGGACGGAACTGAGAGAACTGGTGGTATGGAACACGTACTAACAAATTAGGCCAATTTGCATATTGCTGCATACTAATGAGGGAGCTTTTCGCGTCTATTCTTAGGTACTGTAGATTGTCAAATGAAGAGAGACAGAGAGAGATGGGTAGGAAAAAAGCATTGTGAACAAGACAGTGGTGGAATGACATGATGGGAGAGGATGACTGTGGAATCAGCACAAATACAGGATGAGGGTGGATGACTGTAGAATCAGCACAAATACAGGATGAGAGTGAAATCAGCACAAATACAGGATGAGAGTGGATGACTGTGGAATCAGCACAAATACAAAATGAGAGTGAAATCAGCACAAATACAGGATGAGAGTGAAATCAGCACAAATACAGGATGAGAGTGAAATCAGCACAAATACAGGATGAGAGTGAAATCAGCACAAATACAGGATGAGAGTGGATGACTGTGGAATCAGCACAAATACAAAATGAGAGTGAAATCAGCACAAATACAGGATGAGAGTGAAATCAGCACAAATACAGGATGAGAGTGAAATCAGCACAAATACAGGATGAGAGTGGATGACTGTGGAATCAGCACAAATACAAAATGAGAGTGAAATCAGCACAAATACAGGATGAGAGTGAAATCAGCACAAATACAGGATGAGAGTGAAATCAGCACAAATACAGGATGAGAGTGGATGACTGTGGAATCAGCACAAATACAAAATGAGAGTGAAATCAGCACAAATACAGGATGAGAGTGGATGACTGTGGACCAGGCAGAATGACTGGATAGGATGACTGTGGAATCGACATCCTGATCTAGTTTAACATTTGGACAGTGGAGTTGGAGGAAGAAATAATTAAGTAATTAGAGAGAGTTTGTTGTTATATTGGTGCCAAAAGCTTTCTTTGCCCATTTTCTGCAAGAATCAATCCCAATTTCAAATGCCTATTGATCTGTGCTGTCTACCATTTTTTTCAAATTATGTAATAGTCCGTCTTAACTTATCTCTTAGAAATGTGTAAACCTATCCAGTGGCCAAGAGGTTGAGAAGATGTCATTTTATTAGTGGAATAGAGTTCTCTCCATGATACCTGACCTTAATCAAGGATACTCTGTCTAAGTTTTAAAATGCCACTCACTGTTTTATCCCAAAATATTTTGCACTAACTTTAATTAAGTTGTTTTCTACCACCAATGAAGGACACTATAATTAAATACACGTGCATTTTGTGCATGTACTTTTTCCTCTCCTCTAATCTAGCAGTTTTTTTTAACTAACTTGAAACTCAGCATTTATTATCCCTACCAGTCATTTGATGATCACTGATACTCCAGTGCCAATAATATCAGTTTATTAGAGATAATACATAAGACAATAAAGACATATATTCCTACAGTACCAGTCCATTAGTGATAACTGGTAGCCCAGGGCCTTATATTCCTACAGTACCAGTCCATTAGTAATAACTGGTAGCCCAGGGCCTTATATTCCTACAGTACCAGTCCATTAGTAATAACTGGTAGTCCAGGGCCTTATATTCCTACAGTACCAGTCCATTAGTAATAACTGGTAGTCCAGGGCCTTATATTCCTACAGTACCAGTCCATTAGTAATAACTGGTAGTCCAGGGCCTTATATTCCTACAGTACCAGTCCATTAGTGATAACTGGTAGTCCAGGGCCTTATATTCCTACAGTACCAGTCCATTAGTAATAACTGGTAGTCTGCCATCTCATATCTCTACCAGTTTGCTGAATACAGTAATCATATAATATCTCTACAATGCCCCACAAGGTCCATATAGGGCTGACTCTGAACGACCCAGAAGCACACACACATGGGACTGCATTTGGTTGCACGCTTTTGCTTAGTTTTGTGCTCATAGAAAGAGTTCTTTATGCAATTATCCACACCTTCGGCCTCCTCTCTTTTCTATCCTCTTCGGCATTTTTGAAAAACCAATTCAGAACTCCCAATTGTGTCGGCTTGACAGACAAACTCACACGCACACAGACACACACACACACACACACACACACACACACACACAGAAACAGACACACACACACACACACACACACACAGAAACAGACACACACACACACACAGAAACAGACACACACACACACAGTAGAGTCCAAGCCAAGATGGCTGACAGGACAGAGGATGCTACAGTATGCCAGCTGAGCCCACTCAACGTGGCTGGCCAGAAACGGACAAGACCTGTTTGCTCGAGTGTTCATGAACCCGGCCAAAAAATACAGGCATCCGGTTTATGTAGACAGTAGACGGTAGTAAGCTCGACAGCTAAGTGTAAATTCATTTGGATGATCTTCAGCTTATTAATATTTTTCAAGTTGGCATTATGACGTTTGTATGCTGGGTGTGAGGTTGGGGTGTTATTGTTCGTGTTCGTTGTGTGTGTGTGTGTGTTTGTGTGTGTAATTATGGGCTTGTTTTGTATTTATATGTTTACTTTGTGAAAGTGTTTCAATAGTGTCTAATTTACGGTTTGTAATAATGGCTTCAGGCTGTGTATAGTAAGTAACATGGCTGCCTTGGGTCTGTAGGAATTTGCAGTGCTGACCAAAGAGCTAAACGTCTGCCGAGAACAGCTGCTGGAGAGAGAGGAGGAGATAGCAGAACTCAAGGCAGAAAGAAACAACACGCGGGTTAGTCAATCTGTTTCAATCTGTGTGTGTATTCGCCGGTGTGTGTATCTGTCTTCTTCTCTAAATAGTTCTTGCAACGTTTGGCGCTGATAAAGCAACAAGGCATCAAGCACTCCTCCAGGATTTTTTTATTCGGTCTGCCTCTCGCTAATATTCTTCTTTTTGTCATACGAACACCTCAAACGTAGATTAGTTTTTTCCTATAACACTTTTTTATTGTTCCTCTATCCAGCGTCTGGATTCGTTTGGTCATCATACTATTCTCTTATAGGCCAGTCTGAAATATGACTATTTCTTTGGTACCCTGCCTATATGGCCAGGATCCCGGAGTCGTCTCTTCACTGTTGATGTTGAGACTGGTGCTATTTAATGAAGCTGCCAGTTGAGGACCTGTGTGTGTGTGTCTGTTTCGCAAACTAGACACTCTCATGTATTTGTCTTTCTGCTCTGTTGTGCACTGGGGCCTCCTACTTCTCTTTCTATTCTGAATAGAGCCAGTTTGCTCTGTTCTGTGAAGGGAGTATTTGGCAATTCCTCGCTTAGAATAGCCTTTATTTGTCAGAACAAAAATAAAACAAAACTAGGTGGACCCATACTGAATGTGTATATACGTACACTATATGACCATAACTAGATGGACCCATACTGAATGTGTATATACGTACACTATATGACCATAACTAGATGGACCCATACTGAATGTGTATATACGTACACTATATGACCATAACTAGATGGACCCATACTGAATGTGTATATACGTACACTATATGACCATAACTAGATGGACCCATACTGAATGTGTATATACGTACACTATATGACCATAACTAGATGGACCCATACTGAATGTGTATATACGTACACTATATGACCATAACTAGATGGACTGGTACTGAATGTGTATATACGTACACTATATGACCATAACTAGATGGACTGGTACTGAATGTGTATATACGTACACTATATGACCATAACTAGATGGACTCATACTGAATGTGTATATACGTACACTATATGACCATAACTAGATGGACTGGTACTGAATGTGTATATACGTACACTATATGACCATAACTAGATGGACTGGTACTGAATGTGTATATACACTATATGACCATACACTACTGAATGTGTACCATAACTAGATGGACACATACTGAATGTGTATATACGTACACTATATGACCATAACTAGATGGACCCATACTGAATGTGTATATACGTACACTATATGACCATAACTAGATGGACTGGTACTGAATGTGTATATACGTACACTATATGACCATAACTAGATGGACACATACTGAATGTGTATATACGTACACTATATGACCATAACTAGATGGACACATACTGAATGTGTATATACGTACACTATATGACCATAACTAGATGGACCCATACTGAATGTGTATATACGTACACTATATGACCATAACTAGATGGACCCATACTGAATGTGTATATACGTACACTATATGACCATAACTAGATGGACCCATACTGAATGTGTATATACGTACCATAACTAGATGGACCCATACTGAATGTGTATATACGACACTATATGACCATAACTAGATGGACTGGTACTGAATGTGTATATACGTACACTATATGACCATAACTAGATGGACCCATACTGAATGTGTATATACGTACACTATATGACCATAACTAGATGGACTGGTACTGAATGTGTATATACGTACACTATATGACCATAACTAGATGGACTGGTACTGAATGTGTATATACGTACACTATATGACCATAACTAGATGGACTGGTACTGAATGTGTATATACGTACACTATATGACCATAACTAGATGGACCCATACTGAATGTGTATATACGTACACTATATGACCATAACTAGATGGACCCATACTGAATGTGTATATACGTACACTATATGACCATAACTAGATGGACCCATACTGAATGTGTATATACGTACACTATATGACCATAACTAGATGGACCCATACTGAATGTGTATATACGTACACTATATGACCATAACTAGATGGACCCATACTGAATGTGTATATACGTACACTATATGACCATAACTAGATGGACCCATACTGAATGTGTATATACGTACACTATATGACCATAACTAGATGGACCCATACTGAATGTGTATATACGTACACTATATGACCATAACTAGATGGACACATACTGAATGTGTATATACGTACACTATATGACCATAACTAGATGGACCCATACTGAATGTGTATATACGTACACTATATGACCATAACTAGATGGACCCATACTGAATGTGTATATACGTACACTATATGACCATAACTAGATGGACCCATACTGAATGTGTATATACGTACACTATATGACCATAACTAGATGGACCCATACTGAATGTGTATATACGTACACTATATGACCATAACTAGATGGACATTCCTACTCATCATTCTATTCAGGTGTTTCAGCCACATTCATGAATCACAGGTGCATAAAATCCAGCAAATCTGAATCTCTATAGAAAATCAGAGGCAGTAGAATGAGTTTAAACGTGGCGTTGTCATAGGATGCATTTGCCCCTGTCAACTGTAAGTGCTATAATTGTAAAGTGGAATCTTCCGGGAGCGACAGCAGCCAATCAGCTGATGCATCCCTCACCACAGACTTTCAGGCGGCTTCCGGAAGCAACATCAGCATCAAGTTCTGTGCGTCGGGAGCTTCACGAAATGCAACCCTCACATCAACGTGCTCAATGCCAAGCGTTGGCGATGTAAAGCGCGCCGCCATTTGGCTCAGGAGCCGTGGAAACGCGTTTTCCAGGGTGATGACCTCACTTCAACCCTGTTGAACACCTTTGGGAATGATTGGAAAAGCGATCGTGTGCCAGGCCTTTTCGTCCACTGTCAGTTCCTGATCTTACAAATGCTATTTGGTCTGGACGGGCACTAATTCCAACAGAGACATCTGTGTATATGTCTGTGTTTATGTCTGTGTTTATGTCTGTGTTTATGTCTGTGTATATGTCTGTGTTTATGTCTGTGTATATGTCTGTGTTTATGTCTGTGTATATGTCTGTGTATATGTCTGTGTTTATGTCTGTGTTTATGTCTGTGTATATGTCTGTGTTTATGTCTGTGTTTATGTCTGTGTATATGTGTCTGTGTTTATGTCTGTGTTTATGTCTGTGTATATGTCTGTATTTATGTCTGTGTATATGTCTGTGTATATGTCTGTGTATATGTCTGTGTATATGTCTGTATTTATGTTTGTGTATATGTCTGTGTATATGTCTGTATTTATGTCTGTGTATATGTCTGTATTTATGTCTATGTATATGTCTGTATTTATGTCTGTGTATATGTCTGTATTTATGTCTGTGTATATGTCTGTATTTATGTCTGTGTATATGTCTGTATTTATGTCTGTGTATATGTCTGTGTATATGTCTGTGTATATGTCTGTATTTATGTCTGTGTGTATGTCTGTATTTATGTCTGTGCGTATGTCTGTGTATATGTCTGTGTATATGTCTGTATTTATGTCTGTGTATATGTCTGTGTTTATGTCTGTGTATATGTCTGTGTTTATGTCTGTGTATATGTCTGTGTATATGTCTGTATTTATGTCTGTGTATATGTCTGTGTATATGTCTGTATTTATGTCTGTGTATATGTCTGTATTTTTGTCTGTGTATATGTCTGTATTTATGTCTGTGTATATGTCTGTATTTATGTCTGTGTATATGTCTGTATTTATGTCTGTGTATATGTCTGTGTGTATGTCTGTATTTATGTCTGTGTGTATGTCTGTGTATATGTCTGTCTGTGTATATGTCTGTATTTATGTCTGTGTATATGTCTGTGTTTATGTCTGTGTATATGTCTGTGTTTATGTCTGTATTTATGTCTGTGTATATGTCTGTATTTACGTCTGTGTATATGTCTGTATTTATGTCTGTGTATATGTGTCTGTCTGTGTATATGTCTGTGTATATGTCTGTATTTACGTCTGTATATGTGTCTGTGTATATGTGTCTGTGTATATGTATATGTGTCAGTCTGTGTATACGTCTGTGTATATGTCTGTATTTACGTCTGTATATGTGTCTGTGTATATGTGTCTGTGTATATGTGTCTGTCTGAGTATACGTCTGTGTATATGTGTGTATTTACGTCTGTATATGTGTCTGTGTATATGTGTCTGTCTGTGTGTGCTGGCACATTGTTTTGAGTATGTCTCTGCTGTCTTTCTAGCTGCTGTTGGAGCACCTGGAGTGCCTTGTGTCTCGTCATGAGCGCAGCCTCAGGATGACTGTGGTGAAAAGGCAGTCCCAGTCTCCAGCCGGCGTCTCCAGCGAGGTGGAGGTCCTCAAGGCCCTTAAGTCCCTGTTTGAACACCACAAAGCCCTGGATGAGAAGGTTGGTGTGTGTGTGTGTGGGTGTGTGTGTGCTTGTCCGTGCGTGTGCGTGTGTGTGTGTGAGAGCATGTTGCAACAGCCTTGACCGGATTCATTGAGCTGGTAACTTTGTCTTTCTGTTTGATGTTCTGTTAGGTGCGAGAGAGGTTACGTGTGGCTCTGGAAAGAGTATCTGTTTTAGAGGAAGAGCTGGAGTCCTCCTCAAATGAGGTGAGTAAGCAATCTACTCTTCCACCTCTAACTCTAATTCCTCTGTATCTCTACTTCTCCACCTCTAACTCTAATTCCTCTGTATCTCTACTCCTACACCTCTTACTCTAATTCCTCTGTATCTTTACTCCTCCACCTCTAACTCTAATTCCTCTGTATCTCTACTCCTACACCTCTTACTCTAATTCCTCTGTATCTCTACTCCTCCACCTCTAACTCTAATTCCTCTGTATCTCTACTCCTACACCTCTTACTCTAATTCCTCTGTATCTTTACTCCTCCACCTCTAACTCTAATTCCTCTGTATCTCTACTCCTACACCTCTTACTCTAATTCCTCTGTATCTTTACTCCTCCACCTCTTACTCTAATTCCTCTGTATCTTTACTCCTCCACCTCTTACTCTAATTCCTCTGTATCTCTCCTCCTACACCTCTTACTCTTATTCCTCTGTATCTCTACTCCTACACCTCTTACTTTAATTCCTCTGTATCTCTACTCCTACACCTCAAATTTTAATTCTTCTTTAACTCTACACCAACACAGATTAGGAATATTTTCTAAAGCCTACTTTTCTCCATCTCTACCTAGTGCCATACTTTAAGGGACCAAATAAAAAGACGGCAACAAGGGTTGGAAAATGGAAAAGAGGTAAAGGCTGTTGTGCTGTATTGCTTGAAATACAATTGTTTTAGATGCAATCTGGCTGTATCATTAGATGGTGTTGGGTTTGAATTTGGTTCCAGCAAACACAGGGTGAGGCAGTTGACATCAGAGTGCACCCTTCAAACTTACTTCTGTCTCCAAGACACTACGATTCAAAACTGTTCTGTTGGACTTGGACTCAAAAATGGAGCTCAATAGAAAAATCAATTTCCATAGATTTATTTAATCTGAAACCAGCCCTAAATCTACTTCCTGTCCCAGCGTTTGCCCAATGGACCTTCCACTGTGCTGGATGATGGAGAGATAGACAGGGAGAGACTGAGAGAAGCTGAGATGGAGAGGCAAAGGGCAGAGCTGGCCCAGCTGAAAGAGAGACTGGCCCTCATGTGCCGACAGGTGAGTGAGAACAACATATGCAGAGACATTGCTAACTATCCACTTACTGTTACACTGTTTTCCACAGACATTTGTTTTCTGGGTGGTTTGATTCCTGAATGCTGATTGGCTGAAAGCTGTGGTGACGCAGTATACATAGATATTACCATTAATTATTCATACATTTTTACTGTTCTAATTTTGTTTGTACCAAGTATAATTATAGCAATAAAGCACCTTATTTTAGTATAGGACATGGACTAGTGTTGGAAAAAATAGTAACTTTCCTAAAACGCTAATTTTTTCCAGAAATCTTACTAAGAATATTTAGGTTTAATTTGTTTAACTAGAATCACAGATTTAGGGGAGCTGTCCTTTTGTCTATAATTTCACACTTCAGGTTGGGGACATTGAGGAACAGTTGACTGCTGCTAGGAGGGAGGTGACCAAGTCAGAAGAGGCCAATCAGAAACTGCAGAGGGATGTGAAGGAGGTGAGACCTAGTTTTCCAATTGGTTGAACACTTTGTTAGGATCTCCTTCTGCTATAGTAAAGATTTTTGTCTCACTTGGACATTTTATTGTAAACATTGTATACATTTGTTTTTGCTGCTGGTTCACATAATTTTTGGACAATAATTACACACATACAACAGAAAATATTTGGTTGCATATTTGTTCACCCTTTTAGTGGGTATTTAGTAGAGCAATTACATCCATGAGTTTTTTTCACAAATTGTCAATTACTTTTCAGGCCATGGCTGCCTGGGTCACTACAAGATATTCACTGATTTGTCACAAAGCCACATTAGCATTGGCTGCATTTTTGCTTTGGGTCGTTGTCATTCGGAAAGAATCTTTAACCCAGTCTGAGGTCCTGGATGTGGTTTTCTTTCTTTGGTTTCCTCAACCTTTCCCGGTCATTGCCGCTCATAAGTTCCCTGTAGCATTAGGACATAGCGTTTTTCTTTTTGTCTCCAATATGGCTTGTGGCAAACGCTAGCCAAGTTCTTTATACATTTTCTTTCTTTTTGCCGTGTTCCCATGAAGGGCAATTTTGTGAAAGACCTGGGCTATTGCTGCAGTGTTCACAGATTCTCCCGTCTTCTTGACTAGTTCCCTTTTTACATTCACACTGTTTTTAAGGACATACATTTCTAGACAGATTCACGGTTCTCTCAATTTCTTAATACTTTCGAAATGTTATCTCAAAACTTAATTGGTGATCATCTTATTTTAGATTTTCTTTTAAGGTTCTTTTGTCAAAGTAGTTTGTGTCATACATTGTACTTACCGATTAGTGGGATCTCCCAAAGACCCTGACATCACGTGAAACATCTTAATTGCACACAGATGGTATTCAGCATAAATGTCAGGGGTGTGACTAAGAACCCAAATACAACAGCGTGTGCACGAATCCACAATTACAAATGGGAGGATACCAGTATGGGAGGATACCAGTATGGGAGGATACCAGTATGGGAGGATACCAGAGAGGAAGCCAATGCTCTCCACAAAAACATTGACGCCTGTTTCAGGGTTGCATAAAACACCTGTGTGTGCCACTAAACTCCTGGAACAATGTTTTACGTACATGAAGGACAACAGATTTTACTTTTTGGTTAAAAGGCACCGAGCTGTTTGAAGATGGAAATACACCTCATGCTAATTATTATACCAAAACTATTGTGCAAGCATCACTGCTTGGGAATCACTGCTTGGGAAGGCGGTCTTAGGGCCCAGACTGCTTGAAACCATTGCGGGAGGAATGAATTCAAACACCTGTATCAGAATATTCTGCTGGAGTAAATATTAAGAGAACCGTCTGGCATCTGAGGCTTAAAATACGTGTGGGTTATGTAGCATGACAATGACTCTAAACACGGAAGCAAATCTACAGCAGAATTGCTAACACAGAAGAAAATGTGCATCCCGACCCCAGCCCTTCTGAAATACCGTGGCGTGACCGGAAGCTCTTCATGCAAGACATCCCAAGAATATCAATGAACTGAAACAGTTCTTCAAGGAGCAATGGACCAAAAATGTTTGATCAGCGACTATAGAAATGTGGGCTTGGGGTTTTTGCTGTGAAAGGAGGTTTGAAAAGTTATTAAAAATACTGGTTCACACCTAATGGCATAATCCAATGTGTTTAACAAAGACAGTCAACGGTGCACATTTGTGATATCATACAGGAGGTATACCGGTATTCAAAAAGGAGTCACAACATTTATTGCCTGTGCTGTTTCTGTGCTCTACATGTCGGAAAGCTGGGGCCACATGCATAGTTTTTTGTAGCGCGGTTTCACTTTTGATTTAATGACTTATGAGCAAATTGCTGATGGTCAGCTTTAATTTCAGAGTATTTCCATTAATATCACATGAAGCATCTGAAATGATAACACATTTTTCACGTTGCATCTGGAACATCTGGGAACACCTCTTCATTTAGGGCCGTGGGTTCGGTGGCATCACTAGCGAAATGTCAACGATTAGTCTTGATTGTAGGCTTTGCATTTGCATCTGTAGTCTGTTGCTTGTATTTCACAGCATCAGGACCAAACACGTGTCGGCGTAAGTCGAGCTGGTCACCATCAGGCAACTCAACCACAATAGAGCCATCAGAGACCGCCGAAACATAGCTGTCACTCATATCAGTGGCCGTGATAGAACTCTATCTCACCCTTGTGCTTCTTCACTTCCTCTCGTCTTTCCCACTCTCCCCCTCTCTTCCTCCCCCTTCAGGCCTGTGCAATAGCAAAGAGGCGTGGCTCCTCTGTAAATAATGTAATGAATCACAATCTAGCCACGTCTCTTTAACCCTCCCCGTCTTCTATTTCTCCGTCTGTCTCCGTCCTTTCCTCTACCCCAACAGGCTCTATGTCAGAGAGAAGACATGGAGGAGAGAATCACCACCTTAGAACGCAGGTATATTCTCCGACCTGCAGTCATTCAGAAACTGCAATGTTTTCACCAAATTCACGGCAGGATTTCTCCATCATATTAGTCATTTAGTCGGCGCGCGCCGCAAAAACTGCGTGCGACCAATCAGAATTCATTGTCAGGCATGTCTTAGCCGTCTTTGTCTCAGCCAATCATTGCTCGCGAGGTTTTCAAAACATTCTGGGCTTGACGTTTAACTTTTGACTATGTATAGATTACGCAAACATTTGTTATTAATACAGGTAAATGATCCGATGTTCAAGAGAAGGCCTTTAAGAACTAACGAAAATGCATTTTGAATATAAAGGAAATACAATTAATTGTCGCTCCTCAAAGTAGAGAGGTCCATCTTAACACCAGCTTCAGGAATATAGTAATGTATTGTCTATTGTGTGAGGTTACACAACACCTAAACGATAGAATAAATGATGTGATTGTTCCAACCATGTTAAACAAAGGAAATAACTTTAAGTCGTCTTTATCTTCTAAATTAACTAAATATAGTGTTGATGTGTTTCTGTGCTGTGTGTCCTCAGGTACCTGAGTGCCCAGAGAGAGGCAACGTCTCTGCACGACATTAAAGACAAACTGGAGAATGATCTGGCCAGTAAAGACTCACTATTCAGACAGGTGGGAGCACTGCTTACTTCTATATGTTATCTCTGTGCCCTGTTGGTGGTCATGGCAGATGATCCCGTTGTTACTGTAACCTTTACGGCCGTCTCCTTCCTCGTTTCCTCCACAGAGTGAGGAGAAGAACAGGCAGCTGCAGGAACGTTTAGATGACGCCAAGCGGAAGCTGCAGCAGACCTTACAGAGGGCGGAGACACTGCCGGAGATAGAGGCCCAGCTGGCCCAGAGAGTGGCTGCCCTCAACAAGGTGAACACCACACCACCTGTTTGTATGTGCGTGTTTGTGTGTGTGTTTGTGTGTGTCCGCAGGGGGTGTGTGTAGGGTGGAGTTTGTGGATGGTTCTGTGTGTATTATTTTACCCCTAGATATCCAGATCCAGTTTTCCATGAATGCTGTAAATATTCTGCTGCATGTACGTCTAAAGCCATGAAGGGAACTACTTTCCGATGTGCAAACCGAGCCTCGGCATTCTGCATTGTGCTGGAAGCGGATTTAGTTTCCAAACTCAGAGTAGGTAATGACAAACATCGGCCACCAGGTGGTGCCAGAGGTGTTTATTTGGATTTCTACATGAACGTGGTCATTATATGTATTGATCATGCACAGACTCTTTAAATTGGCTCAAATGGGTAAACATACTATTTAACCTCCGGTCCAACACAAGTCCAGAACTGCAAAATGATCAGATGTATAATTACGTAATTGAGTGATTATATATTGGTGCTACCCAACCGTGATTCATAACAAACAAAGAGACCCTGCCAGGACTGGTGAAAAGATTTGAGCATTTCTTTCATCACTGGAACTTCTCAGGCATCAATTATGTAGTACCTGTTGAGGCAAGATGGCTGACATATGACTCTTATGTATGCAAATATGTTGAAATTGAATGTGTGTTCTGGACCTACATTGGGCCCTGCACACTTGTATTGACTGTGATCTGTACAGACAGGGGTTCACATTGACGCACATGTTGACTCTGACTTAACCCAGCGGTTCTGGTAATTCCTCATGTCCCATCAACATTCCGACAAGACGCCTCTTGTCCCTCTCTCCTCCTCTTTACAGGCTGAGGAGCGCCATGGCAACTTTGAGGAGCGGCTGCGACAGATGGAGGCCCAACTAGAGGAGAAGAATCAGGAGTTACAGCGGGTGAGTCATGCTCCCTCTCCCCTTTTTGTCTTTCTGCCTTCCTCCCCCTCTTTCATACCATCGCTTTATCATTCTTTACACCCCACAAAGGCATGCTAATTTTCTAAACCCTCTATTTGTCAGTTGTGCCATTCAGATCTCCTTCTCTCACTCTCAGTCAAGCAGAATGCTCGCTGTTTACTCTCCAGCCACCCACCTGCCCACCCACCCTCTCTCCCACTCCCTCTCTCCTTCCCTCTCTCCCACTCCCTCTCTCCTTCCTTCTCTCCCACTCCCTCTCTCCATTCCTCTCTCCCACTCCCTCTCTCCATTCCTCTCTCCATTCCTCTCTCCCACTCCCTCTCTCCTTCCCTCTCTCCCTCTCTCCTTCCCTCTCTCCATTCCTCTCTCCCACTCCCTCTCTCCTTCCCTCTCTCCCACTCCCTCTCTCCTTCCTTCTCTCCCACTCCCTCTCTCCTTCCCTCTCTCCCACTCCCTCTCTCCTTCCTTCTCTCCCACTCCCTCTCTCCTTCCCTCTCTCCCACTCCCTCTCTCCTTTCATCTTTCCATTTTGCTTTCTCCATGTCATTGAACATGAGACAGATAGAATTGCCCAACCAGAGAGACCACGTCCAAGGTGGTAGTAAGATCAACAGTTTAACAAACAACATGAACAATAACCAACATTAAAAACACATTAATATCCTTCTGTGCCTGTCTTTCTCTCTCTCTCTCTCTTTCTGTCTCTGTAGTCTTCATTGGCATTTAAAATTCGTAACAAATTACCAGTTGAAAACAAAAATAAAATCGGTAATTGTCCCATTTTGTGAATTATTGGTTTTTAAGCGCATCCCAAACAACATCATTGGCTTTGTGTTGTTGGTGTTTCGGCAGACAGGTGTAATTATTTGTATGCTTAGGGGCAATTTTGTTTAAGTACAATTATACTGTTTATTATGTTGGCTTACTGATATTCACTTTTTTATTCTGTTTATGAGGATGGTTATTCTGCTTTGATATTGCTTTGGTCTTTGTAGAATGGGTTGATCAAATATTGTGTAGATGAGCTGATGATGATATTGAAGTTCTGCTTTTTGTCTCTATATTTGATGATTTGTTTAGGAGACAGTGTCAACGTCACGTTGTCTTGTTAGTGTCTCCGATTGTCCGGCAATTTCCTTTTTGCTGCTTCACGACAGACCAAATTCCATACATGTGACGTTTTTTGCGGTGAATTGTAACGTTGAGAAACACAAAATAAAAAAACGGAAATACCGTATTTGGATAAGTGTGTTTGAGCAAGTAATTTGTAAAACAGATATGTGATTTAATCAATGTTTTGATTTGCTCAAATTATTTGTGTGTCTGTAGGAAATACATGTCTGTAATGTGGTGATAATTTTGGCAGGAGATCAGTAAATACAGCAGTGATTCTTCCTCGCGATATTGGCTGTGCTTATTTGGAGTCAGACAGTTTTCTGTGGGATGCCTGTCTACCAATGGCTGCGTCTCAATAGCCAAGACATGCTTACTGAATCTGTATATAGTCAAGAGGTCAGCTTAGTGCAAACTTGCATTCCAATTTGATCTGTTGTTGATAGTTTAATTTTGGTTATGCCATGATTTGGATGAATTAAATTAATGCACGTTGTCACAGCCCTTATATTAGTTGAGTATTTATAAAATTTCAGTCCATAACCCACAGTAACTGGCCACATCCACACGTAGCCCATTTAAATATCAGTCCATAACTTACCACAGTAACTGGACACATCCACACGTAGCCCATTTAAATATCAGTCCATAACTTACCACAGTAACTGGCCACATCCACACGTAGCCCATTTAAATATCAGTCCATAACTTACCACAGTAACTGGCCACATCCACACGTAGCCCATTTAAATATCAGTCCATAACTTACCACAGTAACTGGCCACATCCACACGTAGCCCATTTAAATATCAGTCCATAACTTACCACAGTAACTGGCCACATCCACACGTAGCCCATTTAAATATCAGTCCATAACTTACCACTGTAACTGGCCACATCCACACGTAGCCCATTTAAATATCAGTCCATAACTTACCACTGTAACTGGCCACATCCACACGTAGCCCATTTAAATATCAGTCCATAACCCACAGTAACTGGCCACATCCACACGTAGCCCATTTAAATATCAGTCCATAACTTACCACAGTAACTGGACACATCCACACGTAGCCCATTTAAATATCAGTCCATAACTTACCACAGTAACTGGCCACATCCACACGTAGCCCATTTAAATATCAGTCCATAACTTACCACAGTAACTGGCCACATCCACACGTAGCCCATTTAAATATCAGTCCATAACTTACCACAGTAACTGGCCACATCCACACGTAGCCCATTTAAATATCAGTCCATAACTTACCACAGTAACTGGCCACATCCACACGTAGCCCATTTAAATATCAGTCCATAACTTACCACTGTAACTGGCCACATCCACACGTAGCCCATTTAAATATCAGTCCATAACTTACCACTGTAACTGGCCACATCCACACGTAGCCCATTTAAATATCAGTCCATAACTTACCACAGTAACTGGCCACATCCACACGTAGCCCATTTAAATATCAGTCCATAACTTACCACTGTAACTGGCCACATCCACACGTAGCCCATTTAAATATCAGTCCATAACTTACCACAGTAACTGGCCACATCCACACGTAGCCCATTTAAATATCAGTCCATAACTTACCACTGTAACCGGCCACATCCACACGTAGCCCATTTAAATATCAGTCCATAACTTACCACAGTAACTGGCCACATCCACAGGTAGCCCATTTAAATATCAGTCCATAACTTACCACTGTAACTGGCCACATCCACACGTAGCCCATTTAAATATCAGTCCATAACTTACCACAGTAACTGGCCACATCCACACGTAGCCCATTTAAATATCAGTCCATAACTTACCACTGTAACTGGCCACATCCACACGTAGCCCATTTAAATATCAGTCCATAACTTACCACAGTAACTGGCCACATCCACACGTAGCCCATTTAAATATCAGTCCATAACTTACCACTGTAACTGGCCACATCCACACGTAGCCCATTTAAATATCAGTCCATAACTTACCACAGTAACTGGCCACATCTACACGTAGCCCATTTAAATATCAGTCCATAACTTACCACAGTAACTGGACACATCCACACGTAGCCCATTTAAATATCAGTCCATAACTTACCACTGTAACTGGCCACATCCACACGTAGCCCATTTAAATATCAGTCCATAACTTACCACAGTAACTGGCCACATCCACACGTAGCCCATTTAAATATCAGTCCATAACTTACCACAGTAACTGGACACATCCACACGTAGCCCATTTAAATATCAGTCCATAACTTACCACTGTAACTGGCCACATCCACACGTAGCCCATTTAAATATCAGTCCATAACTTACCACAGTAACTGGACACATCCACACGTAGCCCATTTAAATATCAGTCCATAACTTACCACTGTAACTGGCCACATCCACACGTAGGCCATTTAAATATCAGTCCATAACTTACCACAGTAACTGGCCACATCCACACGTAGCCCATTTAAATATCAGTCCATAACTTACCACAGTAACTGGCCACATCCACACGTAGCCCATTTAAATATCAGTCCATAACTTACCACAGTAACTGGCCACATCCACACGTAGCCCATTTAAATATCAGTCCATAACTTACCACAGTAACTGGCCACATCCACACGTAGCCCATTTAAATATCAGTCCATAACTTACCACAGTAACTGGCCACATCCACACGTAGCCCATTTAAATATCAGTCCATAACTTACCACAGTAACTGGCCACATCCACACGTAGCCCATTTAAATATCAGTCCATAACTTACCACAGTAACTGGCCACATCCACACGTAGCCCATTTAAATATCAGTCCATAACTTACCACAGTAACTGGCCACATCCACACGTAGCCCATTTAAATATCAGTCCATAACTTACCACAGTAACTGGCCACATCCACACGTAGCCCATTTAAATATCAGTCCATAACTTACCACAGTAACTGGCCACATCCACACGTAGCCCATTTAAATATCAGTCCATAACTTACCACAGTAACTGGCCACATCCACACGTAGCCCATTTAAATATCAGTCCATAACTTACCACAGTAACTGGCCACATCCACACGTAGCCCATTTAAATATCAGTCCATAACTTACCACAGTAACTGGCCACATCCACACGTAGCCCATTTAAATATCAGTCCATAACTTACCACAGTAACTGGCCACATCCACACGTAGCCCATTTAAATATCAGTCCATAACTTACCACAGTAACTGGCCACATCCACACGTAGCCCATTTAAATATCAGTCCATAACTTACCACAGTAACTGGCCACATCCACACGTAGCCCATTTAAATATCAGTCCATAACTTACCACAGTAACTGGCCACATCCACACGTAGCCCATTTAAATATCAGTCCATAACTTACCACAGTAACTGGCCACATCCACACGTAGCCCATTTAAATATCAGTCCATAACTTACCACAGTAACTGGCCACATCCACACGTAGCCCATTTAAATATCAGTCCATAACTTACCACAGTAACTGGCCACATCCACACGTAGCCCATTTAAATATCAGTCCATAACTTACCACAGTAACTGGACACATCAACATGTAGCCCATTTAAATGTCAGTCCATAACTTACCACAGTAACTGGACACATCTACATTTAGCCCATTTAAATATCAGTCCATAACTTACCACAGTAACTGGCCACATCTACAGCTCCCATAGCTTGTCATAGTCCTGGCTTAACACCAAGAACAATTATTGCTAGATTAGGCTATTGTATAAAACACATATCAGACGCTGTAATCTGTAGAGCTGCAGGGTCCATTAGCTGGTTGAGTCGGTTGTGGTTCCTAATAATGAATTTCTACAAATTAGGCCTCCAGCCGCCTCCTCAACATGTACCATTTATAATGTGCCAATGTCATACCTTCAGGTGATCTGATGTGTGATCTGATGGTGATCTGATGCGTGATCTGATGGTGATATAATGTGTGATCTGATGGTGATCTCATGGTGATCTGATGCGTGATCTGATGGTGATCTGATTCTTGATCTGATGGTAATATAATGTGTGATATAATGTGTGATCTGATGGTGATATAATGTGTGATCTGATGGTGATCTGATGTGTGATCTGATGATGATATAATGTGTGATCTGATGGTGATCTGATGGTGATCTGATGGTGATCTGATGGTGATCTGATTCTTGATCTGATGGTGATATAATGTGTGATTTGATGGTGATCTGATGTGTGATCTGATGATAATATAATGTGTGATCTGATGGTGATCTGATGGTGATCTGATGGTGATATAATGTGTGATCTGATGGTGATCTGATGGTGATCTGATGGTGATCTGATGGTGATCTGATGGTGATCTGATTTGTGATCTGATGATGATATAATGTGTGATCTGATGGTGATATAATGCCTGATCTAATGGTGATATAATGCCTGATCTGATGGTGATTTGATGCTGATCTGATGGTGATCTTATGTGGGATCAGGGGGTGATCTTATGTGTGATCCGGGGGTGATCTTATGTGTGATCCGGGGGTGATCTTATGTGTGATCCGGGGGTGATCTTATGTGATCCGGGGGTGATCTTATGTGTGATCCGGGGTGATCTTATGTGTGATCAGGGGTGATCTTATGTGTGATCCGGGGGTGATCTTATGTGTGATCCGGGGGTGATCTTATGTGTGATCCGGGGGTGATCCAAGGGGTCTTTTTTACAGGACCAGTTCATTAGGTTTCATCTCCCCCAGTCTGGCCTTTTCACGAGGATTGCTTTCGTTACGCTATTCGTTTATCTCACTCTCTCACTTCATTAGCTCATTAGGTTTCAGTTTGTCTGTTTCAGGTGGTTTTCTGTTCCAGTGGGTTGTCAGTGCCTGGGGGTTGTTTTTTATGTGGTTGTCTGTTCCAGGAGGTTTTCAGTGTCAGTTCCTAGTTGGCAGAGTTGTACTCTGGATCGGCGGATGTGAAATGTATGAATTAAGGTCATGCACAATGTACTGTGTCAGACTCTTGTGAATTTCAAAATGATAACAAATCCTCTCTCGCTCCCTCTTCCTCTCTTTCTCCCTCTCTCTCTCTCTCTCCCTCTCTCTCACTCTATCTATGTCTCTCTCTCTATTCCTCTGTATCCAGGCGAGGCAGAGGGAAAGGATGAATGATGAACACAACAAGCGTCTGTCTGACACTGTGGACAAGCTGCTGTCTGAGTCTAACGAAAGGCTTCAGC
The DNA here is from genome assembly GCA_029465975.1 of Dallia pectoralis. NCBI lineage: Eukaryota > Metazoa > Chordata > Actinopteri > Esociformes > Umbridae > Dallia > Dallia pectoralis. The sequence goes on from CM055756.1 coordinate 3,773,237, forward strand.
TCCACCTCAAAGAGAGGATGGCCGCCCTGGAGGACAAGGTACCGGTCCACTGGGCCCCATCACAATAAAACCCAATCACAGCAGTCTTCTCCATTAAGTTACAATTCAACCATGTAGTCAGTTGCACATGTAGAAATGTTCCCTCAATATCCCCCAAATATCTCTGACCTCGTGGCGTTGATGATGCGATATTACGATGTCGCGACGCCTGTTGTTGCCGTTACACGGTTGGCTTAATCAGATCTATTGTGATCCTTCCAGAATGCTCTGTCAGAGGAACTGTCGAACATGAAGAAGATCCAGGAAGATCTCCTGGCAAACAAAGTATAGCCACTCGTATCTTTGTGAATACCACGTTTTGCACTCACTGTTCGTATGTATCCGCATGCTCATTCTGCATTTCTGTCACGGTTTTACAGGACCAACTGATCGCCGAGCTGGAAAGGATTCAAGTTGAGCTGGACCAGTTAAGACTGAGGCCCGGAGGCTCCTGCTACTCCAGGTTGGCCTCCCCTCTCCCAACCCACCTGTTTACGGTGACCCAGAGTCACTTGCCTCCTGCTTCTGGAGTCTTGTCACGTTCAAATGGTTCCCACATCGACAGCTTTTGCCCATATACAGCAGTAGTGCGGTCAGTGTTAATTGGGATTAGTGGTCTTGAGGAATGGCGTTATGGTAAACAGATCCAGTCACCCCTCTCCCCCAGTCTGGCCTTTTCACGAGGATTGCTTTCGTTACGCTATTCGTTTATCTCACTCTCTCACTCTTTCTCTGTCTCTCCCAGGTCTCTCCCGGGAAGTGCCCTGGAGCTGAGGTACTCCCATGGGGGCGGTTCCCTGCCCACTGGTTCCACCGCCCACCTGGATCACTATGGTAACGCCAACACCGTCGCTGTGATCAGGCGGACACACCGCGGACGCTGGAGCACAGCCAGGGAAGACCCCAGCAAGGTCAGAGTTCACGTGGTCAAATTGACCTGTCTGAACGATGTAGTCAAACTGACCAAGACTTTACACGCCTATTCATTGTATGTTATCAAACGCACCCCAACAAACTCCACCCACTCCTTCAGCAACCTCATTCTGGACTCCACCCTCCAACCTGTATCTTGTGTCCTACCTTGTCCCTCCCTCTGTTCCAACCTAGCATGCCCATTGGCTGTTCCCCCTGTCTAAACCAATGATTTCACAATGCTTGTTGTTCATTCAAGACTCTGGAACTAATGGTGTTTGTTTCATCCCTAAAATATAAGTTCCATGTATTATTGTTATTGTCAATATAATAATAATAGTTATTGTCCGGCTGGAATTTATGTATCACATCCCAACTAACTAATCCTTCCCTTTGTGTGTGTGTGTGTGTGTGTCTGTGTGTCTGTGTGTGTGTGTGTCTCTCCATGTCTCTGTCTCTCTGTCTCTCTGTCTCTCTGTGTGTCTGTGTCTGTGTGTGTGTGTGTATTTACACAGTATGGAGACTGGGACAGTGGCTCTACATTACTGAGGACAGGGTTCGAGGGGGGTGTGGACCACGGTTGCTCTGACGATGAGGACGACAGAGAGACACTGTTTGGATCCGAGCTGCTGTCTCCGAGTGGGCAGACTGATGTTCAGACACTGGCCATCATGCTGCAGGAGCAACTAGAGGCCATCAACAAGGAGATCAAGTAAGAGACACCTGGCAAAAGGAGCTGGAGAGAGGAGAGGAAGTGGGAGGAGAGGGGTGGGGTGGGAGGAGAGGGAGGGGGGTGGGAGGAGAGGGGGGAGCTAGGGAAAGTGGAAGGGGAGAGGGAGGTACAGTAAATAATAGGGGTGTAACCGTATGCAAATCTTAGTCACAGTTTGGTAGGTTTTAGTCACCGTTCGGTACTTACCGCAGATTTTAGTCACCGTACGGTACTTACCGCAGATTTTAGTCACTGTTCGGTACTTACCGCAGATTTTAGTCACTGTTCGGTACTTACCGCAGATTTTAGTCACTGTTCGGTACTTACCGCAGATTTTAGTCACCGTTTGGTACTTACCGCAGATTTTAGTCACTGTTCGGTACTTACCGCAGATTTTAGTCACCGTACGGTACTTACCGTAGATTTTAGTCACTGTTCGGTACTTACCGCAGATTTTAGTCACCGTTTGGTACTTACCGCAGATTTTAGTCACCGTTTGGTACTTACCGCAGATTTTAGTCACTGTTCGGTACTTACCGCAGATTTTAGTCACCGTACGGTACTTACCGCAGATTTTAGTCACCGTTTGGTACTTACCGCAGATTTTAGTCACCGTTTGGTACTTACCGCAGATTCTAGTCACTGTTCGGTACTTACCGCAGTTTTTAGTCACCGTTAGGTACAATTTGGGTACAGTGCAGTGGGAAAAAATGCACAACATTTCAGGGCTCGACAACATGGCTCGATGGCCTCGAGCTAGTAAAAAGGCAAGTTAGGACATAATAAACTTGACATCCTTCAGTTGTTTCATAACCGGGCACACAGACAAATAGCTACCATGCTTATTTATGTGTGCGCTGTTGGCCAATCACAAGTTGAGTGAGGATGTGGCGCGTGACTGTCTGTTTTTTTTAATAAAACAATTAAATACTCATGTGAGTCACTCTTGTGAAGAAAATGGCAGCGAATGATAACAACAATAAAAAACAAAAGCACACATTTTTAACTCTGGGAAAGACATAATTGTCCTGTTTTGCCTTCTACCAGGACTATATTCGTTCGGATCACAACGCATACCGAACCGAATGTCTTGTCCCTAGTAGATAGAGGGCCAGTGCAGTGAGGGATACTGACGGAGGAAGAAAAAAACATATTAAAAAGTCCTCCATTATTTTGTTTGTATTAATTGGACTCATGACTCGTCAATCTTTTCTTCCTCCCATGACACTTCTACTCTCTAGCTCCTCCTTCCTTCATCACATGTTAATGCTCCCTGTCTCTCTCCCCCTGTTCCGCCGTCTCCTCCCGCCTCCCTGTCAGAATGATCCAGGAAGAGAAGGAGAGTACAGAGTTGCGGGCGGAGGAGATCGAAACCCGGGTCAGCAGCGTGGCTCTGGACGGTCACCCGATCCCCCCTTCATCCCTGGGGAGAGACAGCCTTGGACGCAGCTACATCCCACCGTCCCTCACCTCGTCCACACTGGCGTCCCCGTCTCCCCCCAGCTCGGGACACTCCACCCCCCGCCTGCCTCACTCCCCCCACCGCGAGACAGATAGACAGGTACAGGAACTGCTCTGGGTGTAATAATGCAGATGCATGAGAGTTTGCCTGTTTACATGCATGTATATATATATATATATATAACACATACAGATGAAGGGGTCTAAACCTGTTAACTCCTCCCCCCCAGAACAACAAAGAGGATGATAGGTCCCTTGCTCTTCTTGACTCCACCCCTCCGCCCACTCCTAGAGCTCTGCGTCTGGACCGGATGACTCTCACCCACCCAGGGGCCATGATGGACGACCCCAGGGAGTTCCGCAGGTGTGAACGTGATCCTCAGAGGAATCTGTGTGGTACTCATATGGTTCCTTATGAGGAAACTGTGTGGTGCTCATATGGTTCCTTATGAGGAAACTGTGGTACTCATATGGTTCCTTATGAGGAAACTGTGGTACTCATATGGTTCCCTATGAGGAAACTGTGATACTCATATGGTTCCCTATGAGGAAACTGTGGTACTAATATGGTTCCCTATGAGAAAACTGTGGTACTCATATGGTTCCCTATGAGGAACCTGTGATACTCATATGGTTTCCTAGGAGGGAACTGTGATACTCATATGGTTCCCTATGAGGAAACTGTGTTGTGCTCATATGGTTCCCTATGAGGAAACTGTGTGGTACTCATATGGTTCCCTATGAGGAAACTGTGGTACTCATATGGTTCCCTATGAGGAAACTGTGATACTCATATGGTTCCCTAGGAGGGAACTGTGATACTCATATGGTTCCCTATGAGGAAACTGTGTTGTGCTCATATGGTTCCCTATGAGGAAACTGTGTGGTACTCATATGGTTCCCTATGAGGAAACTGTGGTACTCATATGGTTCCCTATGAGGAAACTGTGATACTCATATGGTTCCCTAGGAGGAAACTGTGTGCTACTCATATGGTTCCCTATGAGGAAACTTTGTGGTACTCATATGGTTCCCTATTAGGAAACTGTGTGGTACTCATATGGTTCCCTGTGTCTCTATGTCTGTAGGGGTGCAGAACCAGTAATTTTACTTCTGTTCCTGTTTCTCATATTCTTTTTCTCCTTTACATTTTAGTCTGTCGGCAGACGGTTGCAGTTCCAACAGCAGTCAGGACTCTCTCCATAAAGCCAGTAAAAAGAAAAGCATCAAGTCTTCTATTGGTCGACTTTTTGGGAAGAAGGAAAAAGGCAGGATGGGCCAAGCTGGGCGAGAGTCTACCTCCCTAGGTGAAGAAGAATTTAGATAATTCTGGAAACTTGCAGATAACATATTTCCTGTATAAGCAAGCATATTTGTATAGCACAATTCATACATAGTATCTTTCCAGTGTGCTTTTCAAATGAGAAATAAGAAATAATAAAATACATGCATTTTGTATTCATATCAACCTGTTAACTGGCATCATGTACATTTCAAACATTCAATATTAGATTATAATGTTTGACATCTAATGTACAATTCACATCTAGGTTCAAAAGGTCTTTAGAACATTTTCAGTTATTTAGAACCTGGTTTAAATGTCTTGAGAACTTCTGGGTCCTAAGAACTTTAATCAAAAGGTCTTTAGAACCTTTTTCGGTCTTTAGAACATTTACCGGTCTTTAGAACCTGGCCTAAAAGTCTTTAGAACTTCCGGGTCCTAAGAAATTCATTCAACAGTTCTTTAGAAATGTTCAGGTCTTTAGAACCTGACATAAATGTCTTTAGAACTTATGGGACTTAAGAACTGTATTCAAAAGGTCTCTAGAACATTTCCAGGTCTATAGAACCTGGCCCATAAATCTTTAGAAGGTACAGGTATTTTATGTATGCATTACAGGTTTTCATTGCCAAAATGCCAAAACAAATAAAAACATCAAATGGGCAATTCGATGAGAAATTAGTTTGAGTTATACTGTTTGAACTACCTTTTGTAACCTCTAACCTTCTGGGCCTCTCAGCCTCCACACCTTCTGAGGATATGGCTACTGGGGATTCTATGGGACTGACCAAGGGAGGCATGACTGGAACTGTGGACAACCGCCGCAGCAAAAAGAAGTGAGTCTCAGAGATTCTATCAAACAAGACTAGAACACAATGCAATTCACATGAAACAAAATTAATACAAATAAAAGCTGATCTTTGACCAAATAAGATGTTAAAACCTACAGAAGAATAAATCTTCGTAAACTCCAGATACAGTGTAGGGTGAAGCGACGCAGACATGCTCCTTTTTAAGATCTCTAAGTTATCCCAAGCCGGAGGGCATTAAAGCTGAACACCGCCTATTAATCAATTTTTGTCCTTCGCTTTGGGACCGTTAAAAGAGCAGTGACGGAGGATGTTTGGGTACACTGGGTACATAAACTATTGGGGTGAATAATCATATAGTGATTTATAAACCAAAAGAATAATCTTAAAATCAATCCTGATACAGGTCACCAGTTAAGAGATTTTGAAACAGATGGGATTTGAGCTCTCCATCTGGTGTTGGTTAGTGTCCGGAGGAGCATTGCATTAGTCAAGCATATAATGCAATAAAAGCATAGATGAGTCTCCCCATAGCAGCTTGAGAGACAAAAGGACGCTCCTTGGCGATTCTCCTGAGGTGCTCACACACCGTACTGGTCACATTCCTTATGTGAGACTCAAATTTGAGGACGGCTCAATCTAAATAGACACATAGTAGGTTTTTGTCCTGTTGTTTTATTTTCAGTGCGTGCTGGACTAAACAGTGCTGCCATATTCTGACTCTTTCGTTCTTCGCATCACAGTTATCTTTTCCTTGTATGCTTATTAACTTTTCTCTCTCTGTCTGTATTTCATTCCCTTCCTCTCTCTCTCTCGATCCCTTTATTTCTCCGTCTGTCTTCCTCTCTCTTTCTCTCTTTCTCTCGCTACCAGACATGAGCTGCTGGAGGAGGCGTGTCGTCAAGGTCTTCCCTTTGCATCCTGGGACGGACCCACGGTGGTCTCCTGGCTGGAGGTCCTTATCCATGTCTTGATAGATGATGGCTTTTCAGCCATAAAACCTTGATTAGAACATTCTAACCAGTGCAATTCTAATTTCCCTCTGTTCTGCTCTAGCTGTGGGTGGGCATGCCCGCGTGGTACGTGGCAGCCTGTCGTGCCAACGTGAAGAGCGGTGCCATCATGGCCAACCTGTCGGACACGGAGATCCAGAGGGAGATTGGCATCAGTAACCCCCTGCATCGCCTCAAGCTGAGACTGGCCATCCAGGAGATGGTGTCCCTCACCAGCCCGTCAGCGCCAGCCAGCACGCGTTCTGTTAGTAGCACACACACACGCTGTCTGTAACACACTGAAAACACACGCTCATGCACACACTCCCAGGACAATAACACACGCTGTCTGTAACACACTGAAATCACACACTCATGCACACGCACACACTCCCAGGACAATAACACACGCTGTCTGTAACACATTGTCGCGTCGCGACTCTTCACTAGCTTCACATTTTGTTGTGTTTTAGACTTTTTATATACTTGCAATAACCTTAATAAAATAGGAGAACAGGTTTTTAGAAATGGATGACACTTTGCTGAAGACAATTTAGTAAATATCTAATACATCAGAATTAAGACCTTCGTCGGTCTGTAGGTCTTGGCTGGAGGACTTAAAGTCATTCACAGACTCATCGCAAAGCCACTAAAGCATTGTTCTAGCTGTTTACTTAGGTTGATGTAATTTTTAAAGATTCATCTTTACCACAGTCTTAGGTTTTCTTTAAGGACCTCACCTATTTTGGTCCGTTCATCCTTTCCTCGATCTTCACTAGTCTCCAAGTCCGTCCACTGAAAAGCATCCCCATAACATGATGCTCCCACCACCATGATTTACCATAGCGATGGTATTTGCCAAGTGATGAGCAGTACCTTTTTCACTGCCTTTTACTAGCCACTGTACAAAATAGCCATGATTGATGGAGTGCTGCAAAGATGGTCGTTCTTCATCAAGGTTTTTCCTTCCAAAGGGACATACATCTGCCAAAAAACTTTGTGGCTCTGTTAGAGTTTCTATTTGGATACCTCCCGGACCAATGGCCCTTCTCGCGTGGTTACGCAGTTTGGCCAGGTGGCCTGATCAGGGAATAGCCTTAATGGTCCCAAACCTTCTAGATTTCACAATGATAGAACCGACTGTGCTCCTGGAAAAGTTCAATGCTTTAGACAGTTTTTTATAACGCTCCCCAGATCTAGGTCTTGACACAATTCAATCTTTCGCAGAGATCTACTGAGATTTCTTTTGACTTCATAGATTGGTTTTTGAAGTTTGGGACATAATATAAACAAGTATGTGTTGGACACTGCAAGACTTTTATACTTGTATTTTATTTCTCTGGCTTTGTGGAAAGAGTCCTGGCTGCTGTCGAAACTGCTCCCGTCAGCCTTTCTAAATTACGTCCAATCAATTTAATTTGCCACAGGTGGACTTCAATCAAGTTCTAGAGACATCTAAGAATAACCAAAGGACACAGGCCGCAGCTGAGCTTAATTTGGACTGTCATGGCTAGGGGCCTTGGCTCAGAAAGGGGTATTGTGTGTAGAGGCCAACGTTTTAATCTATTCTAATCGAATCAAATCCATAACACAACAGAATGTGGAGAAAGCGAAGGGGTCTGGTCTGAACAGTATCCAAGGCTACTTCATAGGACCACATAACTCTGAAGCATGTTTCTCTGTTCTTCTAACCGCTCTTCTTTGTGGTCGCCCACAGTCCACCAGTAACGTGTGGATGACCCACGCTGAGATGGAGTCGTTGAATGCAGCCACCAAACCGGTGTGTTCCTTGTCATTTGTATCTATTATCTCCAGATGATCTAGTAATCAAACACTGACGTTGATCTAGTAGAGAACGCGTACACGCACAATGGTTCGAAAGTAAAGCGGTTTTATTTGCTCTCTGCTTAACATTTCAATGACGGCTGTAATGAGCTCGCTATAAGTATAGTGAGGTGTTTACATTATTAACGCTGTTCTCTGTTCAGATCAGATGCACATGATCAGTTGTAGATGTCATTTTGGTGTATTTATTGGGGTAGTAAACATGCTCTCTAATTTTGTCTGTAAACTTACATGGTTTTGATTTGAGATTGATGAATTATTCTGATTAAGATGTCAGTATGTTAATATACAGGTATTGATAATGGCTCTAATGTCAGTATGTTAATATACAGGTATTGATAATGGCTCTAATGTCAGTATGTTAATATACAGGTATTGATAATGGCTCTAATGTCAGTATGTTAATATACAGGTATTGATAATGGCTCTAATGTCAGTATGTTAATATACAGGTATTGATCATGGCTCTAATGTCAGTATGTTAATATACAGGTATTGATAATGGCTCTAATGTCAGTATGTTAATATACAGGTATTGATAATGGCTCTAATGTCAGTATGTTAATATACAGGTATTGATAATGGCTCTAATGTCAGTATGTTAATATACAGGTATTGATAATGGCTCTAATGTCAGTATGTTAATATACAGGTATTGATAATGGCTCTAATGTCAGTATGTTAATATACAGGTATTGATAATAGCTCTAATGTCAGTATGTTAATATACAGGTATTGATCATGGCTCTAATGTCAGTATGTTAATATACAGGTATTGATAATGGCTCTAATGTCAGTATGTTAATATACAGGTATTGATAATGGCTCTAATGTCAGTATGTTAATATACAGGTATTGATAATGGCTCTAATGTCAGTATGTTAATATACAGGTATTGATAATGGCTCTAATGTCAGTATGTTAATATACAGGTATTGATAATGGCTCTAATGTCAGTATGTTAATATACAGGTATTGATAATGGCTCTAATGTCAGTATGTTAATATACAGGTATTGATAATGGCTCTAATGTCAGTATGTTAATATACAGGTATTGATAATGGCTCTAATGTCAGTATGTTAATATACAGGTATTGATAATGGCTCTAATGTCAGTATGTTAATATACAGGTATTGATAATGGCTCTAATGTCAGTATGTTAATATACAGGTATTGATAATGGCTCTAATGTCAGTATGTTAATATACAGGTATTGATCATGGCTCTAATGTCAGTATGTTAATATACAGGTATTGATAATGGCTCTAATGTCAGTATGTTAATATACAGGTATTGATAATGGCTCTAATGTCAGTATGTTAATATACAGGTATTGATAATGGCTCTAATGTCAGTATGTTAATATACAGGTATTGATAATGGCTCTAATGTCAGTATGTTAATATACAGGTATTGATAATGGCTCTAATGTCAGTATGTTAATATACAGGTATTGATAATGGCTCTAATGTCAGTATGTTAATATACAGGTATTGATAATGGCTCTAATGTCAGTATGTTAATATACAGGTATTGATAATGGCTCTAATGTCAGTATGTTAATATACAGGTATTGATAATGGCTCTAATGTCAGTATTTTACTGTGGATTTAAAGATTTCTTATTGATGCTAGCTATGCATGTTGTCATACATTTCAATATTGTTTCATTTTGGTGGGTCTCATTTTTGGATTTTAAGTTGATATGTCTCTCTCTCTCGCTCTCTCTTTCTCTCTTTCTCTCTTTCTCTCTCTCTCTCTCTCTCTTTCTCTCTCTCTCTCTCTATGTCTCTCTATCTCTCTCTCTCTGTCTCTCTCTCTGTCTCTCTTATCCTGTTTGTTGGACAAGTAGTGTTAAGCATCTTTTCTCTCTCTTCTGTGTCTTTCAGTGTAAACTGCTTCCTACTAATGACCCGTTCACTAACACACTGTTCCTCCTTCCTCTTCCTCCTTCCTGTTCCTCCTTCCTCTTCCTCCTTCCTGTTCCTCCTTCCTCTTCCTCCTTCCTGTTCGTCCGACCCTCTTCACTCTTTGTCCTCCTTCTGCTTCTCCTCCATACATGTCCTTCCTGCTCCTCCTATCTGCTCGGCCCTGATTCCTCCCCATGTTACTCCACTGTGTGTCTTCTTCCTCTAAGGAGCTGAAAGAGATTAGCTGGGATCAGGTAAGGAATGGAAACATAACCCACACACTCACTGAATGAATGTTGCCTTTGAAAACCAATAATACATTTGGAAAAAAAATACTATAGTAGTGACCGCCTTGTATAGCTGGGGTATTTCGGTCAGAAGTTCGAACGCCGGTCGCAGCTTCCGGCATGTTCCGCGGATCCGTGGGAGGGATGCCGATTGGCTCAGCAGTGAGCTGGGTTGGTGGGCTACTCAGCATCGCCTTATAGTGAATTTGGACTGCATATAAATGAGCGGCGTGGGATAAACAGGATAGAAAAAAACACACGAAGGACACAACTGGCTGTGATTATAATCACGAGGAGATTGTAACTGCACTAATACATGACTCCTCTGCTGCCTCTCAGATCCTGGCCTATGGGGACATGAACCATGAGTGGGTGGGGAATGACTGGCTGCCCAGCCTGGGTCTGCCCCAGTACCGGTCCTACTTCATGGAGTCTCTGGTGGACGCTCGCATGCTCGATCACCTCACCAAGAAGGAGCTGAGGGGGCAGCTGAAAATGGTGGACAGCTTCCATAGGTATCTATCACTCTCTATGTTTTCCATAGGTATCTGTCACTCTCTATGTTTTCCATAGGTATCTGTCACTCTCTATGTTTTCCATAGGTATCTATCACTCTCTATGTTTTCCATAGGTATCTATCACTCTCTATGTTTTCCATAGGTATCTATCACTCTCTATGTTTTCCATAGGTATCTATCACTCTCTATGTTTTCCATAGGTATCTATCACTCTCTATGTTTTCCATAGGTATCTATCACTCTCTATGTTTTCCATAGGTATCTATCACTCTCTATGTTTTCCATAGGTATCTATCACTCTCTATGTTTTCCATAGGTATCTATCACTCTCTATGTTTTCCATAGGTATCTATCACTCTCTATGTTTTCCATAGGTATCTATCACACTCAATGTTTTCTGCTTCTGGTCTCAATTTAAGTCTGTCTGTTTCTTCTGACTGTATGCATGTCTTTCTTTTTCCGTTTTTGGTACTTACTGTCGGCACCTGGTTGGGTGGGCGTTTGTCTTTCTTGAGGGGCTGGCAAAAGGCTAATAGACTAATTGCAATTTCTGCAAATGAACAATGAAGTGTTATTCTGATGCTGTCTCCCACTTTTACGATTCACTCGCTGGCTCTCCTTTTATAGTCTTCATTTTTTTGTTCTCTTTCTCCTGTGTGTGTACTAGCATGGGAAAAATGCAGGTGTACACAAAGGATATGTTGAGAGATCTTCTGCTGTTGTGACAGTCTCATTCAGCCGTTATGCTAAAAGAATATCTGAGATACTTTTGTGATCAAATACACTCACTTGAGTGACTATTAACCTAGTGACCTACTGACCTTTTGACCTCTCTTGACCTTTCTCAGGGTTAGTTTGCACTATGGCATAATGTGTCTGAAGCGTTTGAACTATGACCGCAAGGAGCTGGAGAGGAGAAGAGAAGACAGCCAGCACCAGAACAAAGGTGAGTTCCTCTTCTCTGACCTTCTAGCAATCCTTCCAGTTCAGTAGTTTTTCACTCAACAAATTGACTCTAATCAGAGGCTATTGAACGTGCATTTTGCAAAGCCTCATTACACTTTACAGTTAAAAATGTAAACCAAACAATTGGCCATGGCCATGGAATAGACCAGCTGTCTCTGGGTTTGAGGAGTGACTAAGTGACCTCCATCAAGGTAGCTGGCTGAAGAGTGTGTTTTTCGTCTGGCACATAAGAATTCTGGTACACTTCCCAACTAAGAGAGCAGGGTGATAAGAGACAGAACGTCATCATATATGTGCCTTTGGGAACATCAGCCGTCGACGTTGACTCATCTCAACTTGCGTTCGATCAATTTGGAAATCACGAAATTGGGGAGAACAAGAATGTAGAAAAACCGTTACGATTTGGGTTAGTAGAATCAGGTGGCTGCAGTGAACGTCTGCCCTCACATCGGGCCCTGTCATGTTGGCCCACCCCTGGGTAATGCAGTTGCCGTGTCGTATTCTCTGATTGGGCTTGTCTAGTGCTGTTCCCTGATCCATGCCTTCCCCTCTCCGGGTAGATGTGATGGTGTGGTCCAACGAGCGGGTGCTGTGCTGGGTGCAGAACATGGGGCTGAAGGAGTACGCCGACAACCTGATAGAGAGTGGAGTTCACGGGGCCCTCCTGGCCCTGGACGACACCTTCGACTACACTGACCTGGCCCTGCTGCTGCAGATACCCAATCAGAACACACAGGTACACCCATCTGACCAATCAGAACACACAGGTACACCCATCTGACCAATCAGAACACACAGTTACACCCATCTGACCAATCAGAACACACAGGTACATCCATCTGACCAATCAGAACACACAGATAGCTAACAACCAATCTAAGCTCAACCGCATCATCATCTAACCTACCAGGACACAGAGCTAGTTCTACAAGCTGTACTCATTACACATGTTATAGCCATAACTATAAAATGTCAATAGTTATTCAAGACTGCCCCTAAGAAAACGCTCAGAGAAACACTTTATTGACTGTTTTAGCACGTTATTTTGTTTCAGTACCTTCGTGACTTTTATTTCTGCATGCCTCCAGAATATAGTGAGCATAGAGCTTTACTTATTCCCTCTCACTCAACAAAACCCTCTGGAACATCACAGCCGTCGCCTAGGTTAAGGAATTTATGAGAACGGTTTACGGATCAAACACAATTGAAACAGGTTGTAAAAATGTTTGTATAAGTGGCGTCTTTATGGTTCACGTGGAGTTCGACAAAGAAAGTCATAACGTGTGTCAGGACACACAGGTCTGGACCTGCCAGACTCAAGAAGGATCCCTGTATACAGTATCTCCCAGCGCTGCAAAGGAAACAAACTATTTGTCAGTTTGCACAGCAGGTCTAACCTAGATTTGGCTACCACATTTAACCCCTCTCCCCAGCCGAATTGAATAAGAGAAGGCAGTACAACAGGGACTCGATCTAACTGGTGACATGTCCTAATCACTAGGCTATCTACCAACCCTTTTGGGCATACCATAAAAATGCTATTCCAACTATATTCTGTGCCAGTCTCCTCCAATCATTACCAGTCACTTGTGTCTGATACCTGAGTCAAGTGATCACGAACTCAAACATCAGTCATGTGATCTTGACTCCAACTCATATCATCAATCATGTGATCTTGACTCCAACTCATTCTATCAATCATGTGATCATGACACCAACTCATTCTATCAGTCATGTGATCATGACTCCAACTCATTCTATCAGTCATGTGATCATGACACCAACTAATTCCATCAGTCATGTGATCATGACTCCAACACATTCCATCAGTCATGTGATCTTGACTCCAACTCATTCCATCAGTCATGTGATCATGACTCCAACACATTCCCTCAGTAATGCGATCATGACTCCAACACATTCATCAGTCGTTCGATCTTGACTCCAGTTGAGTCATCAATCAGGTGAACATGACTCCAAGTAATCAGGACAAATTATCCGATGATGCACAGTGACACAGACTACACAACATTGATGGAAGCCCTGAATCACAGATAACCTGGAGCAAGATTTCCACACAATGTATGCATCTGAAACATTGTCATATCATCTTCCCAGAGGGTGAGAACGCCCAATTGTAGTTCCTAACTAAAACATGCTAGAACACAGCAATAATTCCTAATAGGATGTTGCTAATTCTTGATTAGTTATGTCAACCTACTTTACAGCCTACTAAGCATTATTTGCAATGTCCATTTCTTTAACAATCTATACAATTATTACAGAAAATGTTAATTATTAGAAAATCTAAACATTATTGTAATAGGGGTGCTCTGCACCATTGTAAATACTTTGTACAAGCAAGTCATTAAAAAAAAAATGTATTGACTTCCTAAGATTTTTTGGATGTTGGCTGGTTGTCATTAATAGAGAATAACAACAATATTCGATACCAATATCCAAACCATTGACAAATAGTATGACATCACTAATGTGTGTCATGTAGGATGATTTCAATAGAAATGTTAACATCGGTCAAATAAAACAGTCAGTGCTGAGAATGGACCACCTAGAAGCAGAGAAGAAGAGATTTATTTTACTTTAAAAAGTACTCCAATTTGAGTATAACTTTTTTGTTATTATTATTATTACATCGAATTCACTCATTTAAACATTTGTGGGGACATTCACCTGTAACTGTATGTTACATGAATCACTATCCCATTAACTCACAGGTGATACTGTTATGACAGGTGATACCTCGGTGATACTGTTATCACAGGTGATACCTCGGTGATACTGTTATCACAGGTGATACGCGGATGATACACAAGTGATACTGTTGTCACAGGTGATACTGTTATCACAGGTGATACACAGGTGATACTGTTATCACAGGTGATACGCGGATGATACACAAGTGATACAGTTATCACAGGTGATACTGTTATGACAGGTGATACATCGGTGATACTGTTATCACAGGTGATACGCAGGTGATACACAGGTGATACTGTTATCACAGGTGATACGCGGATGATACACAAGTGATACTGTTATCACAGGTGATACTGTTATCACAGGTGATACACAGGTGATACTGTTATCACAGGTGATACGCAGATGATACACAAGTGATACAGTTATCACAGGTGATACTGTTATGACAGGTGATACATTGGTGATACTGTTATCACAGGTGATACGCAGGTGATACACAGGTGATACTGTTATCACAGGTGATACGCGGATGATACACAAGTGATACTGTTATCACAGGTGATACTGTTATCACAGGTGATACACAGGTGATACTGTTATCACAGGTGATACGCGGATGATACACAAGTGATACTGTTATCACAGGTGATACTGTTATCACAGGTGATACGCAGGTGATACACAGGTGATACTGTTATCACAGGTGATACGCGGATGATACACCAGTGATACTGTTATCACAGGTGATACTGTTATCACAGGTGATACACAGGTGATACTGTTATCACAGGTTATATGCGGATGATACACAAGTGATACTGTTATCACAGGTGATACTGTTATCACAGGTGATACGCGGATGATACACAAGTGATACAGTTATCACAGGTGATACTGTTATCACAGGTGATACACAGATGATACACAAGTGACACTGTTATCACAGTTAATACACAGGTGATACACTACAGGTAGAGGTGATTCTTAGTGCATCTGTATGTTAGAAACTCACCCCGAGGCAAATCGGCTGTTGGTTGAGAATATTATCCCTGGCATGACAGTACTATATGTCCATATAACAGTACTATATAACAGTACTATATATCAGTACTATATATCAGTACTATATTACAGTACTATATATCAGTACTATATAACAGTACTATATTACAATACTATATATCATTAATATATAACAGTACTATATATCAAATAAATCACTAGGCTGATTACCTGACATATCTTTTATCTAGGCAAGACAACTCCTCGAAAAGGAATACAACTCCTTGATCTCCATGGGAACGGAGAGACGGCCAGATGAGGTTAGTGTTCAGTGGGCTTGGAAGAAAATACCAGTCATGCATTTGAGTTTGACAGTTTTCCATGTTTGACAGATGTAACCTTTCAGTCCTCCCGCTTCTCTTTATCCCACTTCATTAGGACGGGAATAAGACTTTCACCCGCTCCCCATCCTGGAGGAAGATGTTCAGGGAGAAGGACCTGAGGGGGGTGACCTCAGACTCGTCTGAGACCCTGCCTGCTAACTTCCGTGCCTCTGCCATTTCTACGCCCTCGGTGACCCTGAGGAAGGTTCAGAGTGATGGTAAGCAGGACGACCCCGTGACCTCTATCTCCTCACTTTAGTCGCTTAGATTCCACCTTAGGAGGGTTCAGCTACACAACCTGGAGGGGCCTTAGGATGTATCCCTAATGATACATATTGACTATGGTATATTGACTCAGCTGGTATTATCTATAGTGATACATATTGACTCTGGTATATTGACTCAGCTGGTATTATCTATAATGATACATATTGACTCTGGTATATTGACTCAGCTGGTATTATCTATAATGATACATATTGACTCTGGTATATTGACTCAGCTGGTATTATCTATAATGATACATATTGACTCTGGTATATTGACTCAGCTGGTATTATCTATAATGATACATATTGACTCTGGTATATTGACTCAGCTGGTATTATCTATAGTGATACATAGTGACTCTGGTATATTGACTTAGCTGGTATTATCTATAATGATACATATTGACTCTGGTATATTGACTCAGCTGGTATTATCTATTATGATACATATTGACTCTGGTATATTGACTCAGCTGGTATTATCTATAGTGATACATATTGACTCTGGTATATTGACTCAGCTGGTATTATCTATAGTGATACATATTGACTCTGGTATATTGACTCAGCTGGTATTATCTATAGTGATACATATTGACTCTGGTATATTGACTCAGCTGGTATTATCTATAATGATACATATTGACTCTGGTATATTGACTCAGCTGGTATTATCTATAATGATACATATTGACTCTGGTATATTGACTCAGCTGGTATTATCTTGATTCCAGGTACAAGTATTCAAATCAATACCCTATTAACAATGAGTGAAGGGCTTGTTTCAATAATGACACCTTTTCTCACCAGATATTTTTCACTTTTCTTTAGCACGGGTTAAACAGCATGAATGTATATTAAGGAAAAACGTGACTCACGAGTAGAGAAACACAAAGTCATCTGAAGGCGGTAGCGTCTTACATAAAATAAAAATGTTTAAGACCAGTGTCACACGGGAGTAGGTTCTCCAGCTGATGGCATCTTTCTTGGATAGTCACATACCTGCTGTGTCTTCAACTGGACACAACATACACATTTGCATTATAGTCACTTCACACACTCTTGTTATCCAGAGAGCGACCCACAGTAAACCACATTATACAGGATCCTCCTGCCGCGATGAAGCATCATGGAAAAGGTCAAGGTTATTTAGTAGTTATAATGATAATGACTCTGTCTTTCATCTTCTTCTGCCACAGTGAACTCTGGCCCCCGGGGTGAGGCAGCTTCAGTCAGGACATACTCATGCTGAAAGACGAGGTGGTGAGAAAAGCAACACATTCATTAGCCGTCCAGTTAGTTAGCTAGTAAATGTGTCGTCCCGTGGTTTGTTTTTTGGAAAACGAAACCTTTAGGCACGACGGATAGCTTGCACATGTTCATATTGAAATGGTTGAGCTTGTTTTCCACCACAATGTTTGTCGGCGTTTGTTGTGGGGCCGTGTTTTTTTGGTTTAGTTTTGTTTTCCAGCGGGGTAGGTCTTTAAGGATGTGGTTGGCTAACGGGTTGATGGGGGATTATGGACAGTAGAATAGAGGACATAAAGTGAGGAAGGCACTGGTGTGAGTGTAATGCTGTTGTGTGTGTGTGTGTCTCCTCAGGGCAAACGCTAACCGGGTCAGGACTGGGAATGCCCTCCTCCTCAGTCACTCACAGGAGGGAACACCGGTGGAAAGGCAATGAATATATCCATTTATTTACTATGAATCTACTGGTCCGACCGCAATAACAAAAGGGAAAGAAGCACGGGCGAAGGGTTGGAGACGACGAAACGACCAATGGATAATGAATGAATGTATGAAATATTGACAAGCTATATGGGTACATGGATGGAAGGCTGAGGTTATCTCTCTCTCTCTCTCTCTCTCTCTCTTTGTTCTGGCTCGGTGTGTGACTGGCGGGGGGGAGGTTTGAACGGTGTTCGATGTCATCCATTGTGGATCTCTATCAGGTAGCTTCTATGGTGCTGTCAGGGTTCTATGTGTCCCCAATTGGTTAAGTGGTGCAGTAAAACCATGTCCCCATTCAGGCCCTACATCTCGGGCTCCAGCCACATCAGAGAGACAGCCAGACGCTCGTCCCCTCACGGTTTATCCGTTGGCACCTTGAAAGCCGAGACGTCCATTACGGAGATCAAAGGGGCCCCGGCTAGAGCAGCGGGGACACAGTGGGGCCACACAGAGGCACTGTGTTAAATGACTGATGTTATTTAGTAGTTTGTAGTCAGCCAGTAAAGCCGGTTAAATTAGAGTGTCGCTAAGGCTAGGTTACATCCACGGTAATGTGCCGGGGCCTTCCTGGGGCTCATCTTCAGCTCAGGTTCACCGGGCGCTCCTGAAAAACAACAGGGAACGATAGAGGGATGATGAAAGAGAGATTTTTTTACTGCACGCCGGCCATAACCCAGAAAAACCCAGAGAGCGCGGATGACGATCGGCCGATCCGAGGGTGAGAGTCTTTAGAAACCCTTTAGCTTCTGGGGTTGTGATGCATGTCAAACACCACGGCCATGGTGCCAACTGTGATGGGGGCTGATGGAGATACAAACATATATCTGTACAAATAAAACCTACGAGGATGAAAGCCTGGGGAACAATTTGTAAAATGTGTGCATTTTCATTTTGACTTTTTACGTTTTTATGATAACTATATTTATTTTTTCGTTGTGTACTAATTGAATAACCGTGTGTACATGTACTTTACTTAACTCTAACTCGTTCCATTTGATCTAGTTCATAACGTAAATAGGAAACATTTAAATATCCTACTGTATGTGTACATTTTCGGGAAATAAATGTGTTCTGATTGAGGAAGAGAATGATGACGAAGATGGCGGTGAAACTAATTTGGAAATAAAAAAAATCAGCAAAATAAACAATAATAATGATGATGATGAACATCCAAAATAAAGTGGTGTCTTGTGATACAACACCTCTGATCAGCGTGAGTCTCTGGAGGCATTTAGAAACAACGAGGACTAATGTCAGAGAAAGACAGGACTTGGTCTGTAAGACGCATTTTCAGTATTTATAGACAGTACGCATTGAAGATGAACAAAATTACTGATTACACAAAAAGCACGATCAAATAAGTTATTATAGTTATTTTACTTATGGAATAGGAAACCCTCCTTTACAATATACATATATGTATTATAAAAAAACACGTATAAATATGTTTTACTGCATTACACGAAGCCTTTACAAACTGCAAATCAGAGGTGAATGGAATTCTTCAGTTCTACTGACCTATCAACAGGAAGACACACACACACTGCAGTCACACGACTGCTCTGATCAAATGCCTGGCTACACCGAGGAAGAACTGTCATTCTCGCCATCGTATGGGTATCGCGAAGACGCCACTGAGCTCACATCGCGTTTCGTGCCCCTCTCTGACTATGAATGCGTTCAGTAACAATGTTCTCTTGATGGCTGTAACAGGAAAACTAGTTCTGGACACGTCTTTGAATAAAGTGGCGCCAGGTGGAATCATTCCGATCAGAGCAGAAGCGAGAATCAGCACTCAAGTCATGTAACAACAAAAATCTATAAGTACCCTTTCTCTATAAATATACATAGATATATATATATACTTTCATACATAAACGCTGACTGTTTCACATATTGTACATGTATAAAGAAATATATTAATATCAAACATTCATGCTTACGTACAGTATTAATCAGCAAATAACATGTGTGATATAAAAACAGTTTGGAAACAAACAGCACTTTTATAAAAACCCTATTTTACACAACAGTTTTCCCTAAGTTCTAGAGTTGAGGTTTTCTCGTTTTAGTGTAGTCACTTCCCAGCAAAAAACATCCAATTGAGGCAGACAGGACTGATGAAGAAAGAAGACCGACATCCACTGTGGTTCAACAGGAAAGGCTTGTCCTTAAAGCAGAATGACCTTGGGCCATAGTAACACACATACACACACATCCACTTTTCCAGAGCATTTAGCGTGCTTACGTTCGCTACGCTTATCCTGTGGTCAACCTCTTGTCGTTTAACCTCCTCTGGTTAACCGCCTCTGGTTAACCGCCTCTGGTTAACCGCCTCTGGTTAACCTACTCTGGTTAACCTACTCTGGTTAACCTCCTCTGTTTAACCTACTCTGGTTAACCTCCTCTGGTTAAGCTCCTCTGGTTAAGCTCCTCTGGTTAAGCTCCTCTGGTTAAGCTCCTCTGGTTAAGCTCCTCTGGTTAAGCTCCTCTGTGATGCCTGTTGACTCGGGACAGAAGAACACAAACGCAGGACGTGTTGATCCGGATCCACCTCCAGCCGTGGAGACCTTTGTCATCAATGGTCAGGGCTCGAACGTAGGTGTGTCTGTCCTTACACTCGCTCACCCACTGCCTCTTGTCCACGCCCAGGCAACTGCCCCCGTTCTTGGCCAAGACCCCCACTTCCCCGGCCTCCACGGCGGATGCCGTCGCCCTGGCCGCCGTCTGTTGCTCCGGCCTGCGGCAGGTGGTCTCGTAGAAGTACTGCTTGAGGTTACCCGTGGCCGTCTTGATTGTGCTCACAATGCTGACCGTGTGTCCGCGGCTGTCGATGGCCGTCTTCTTGTCCACCCAGTCGCTCCGCATGTCGCACACAGACTTCTCGGTGTAGCTGAGGTGCGAGCGCTTGAGCCTGGGGGCGGGGCCCGACGTACCCCTGAACGTGTCCACGGGGCCCGGCTGCGCGCTCCTGTCCATCTCTCGGTCCCCGTGACCCTCGGTGTGTCCGTCTGCGTCCGCCAACTCGTCCTCCTCGTCGCCTTCCTCGGGCAGCGTGCCCGTCTCTAACATCAGGAGGACGGGCGGGCGTTTGGGGGGAGAACGGGACGAGGAGAACAGGACTCGCGGGTGGGCATCTAAAAACAGCAGCTCCTCCTCGTGTAAACCTTCCTGGCCTTGCCCTGCTTCCAATCCCAAGCTGTTCTCTGACTGCTTGGCAGGCCTGAGATCATCTTTATCAGTCCAGGTTTCTGGAGAGTGATGAGGGCTAATTTCACCTCCAGCTCGGCTGTTCTCTGATTTATAGACATTTAGTAAATAGTCCTCCTGGGAGGAGTCGTACCGACGCCCACTGACATTGGTACCGCGGAGTCTGTCTCCTTCAGTGTTCGAACCTGCATTTAGTCCCACACTGTTCATGTTTTTACTAGGAACGGTCTGTTTTGACTGATGGCTGTTTTGTTTTTGCTTCCATTTCAACGTTTGCAACCTCCCCTTAATTTTAGAGCGGTAACGTAATTCCTTATTGACACCTGTTGTGACGAGGTGTCCTGCTTTGCCGGAAACAGTGATATCGTAGTCCTTTTGTGAGGCATTACTATGGGAGTTGTAGTCCATGGGTACCCGAGAAGCAGGAAGTGTGGCGCTCGAGTCATCTATGTTCTCTCTGTGGCTGTCCAGGCTTCTGCCAGGCTCTGATACTGCAGCAACAATACTGGCCACAGGGCAGCGAGGGAAGGGCAGGGCCGAGGCAATCACCATGGCAACCAGGGGAAGCCAGTGCATCACTCCCGACACGTATCAACTGGGGGTGGAGTTACAGAACAGAGGGAGAGAGAGAGAGAGAGAGAGAGAGAAACAGTTATAACAGTGTTCGATGTAGTAAATGTTTCTCATAAAAAGGCAGCTTATCCCTGGTGCAAAAAAATCTGCCTTAAGGTAAAGCTTTATATTCTTGGCAGAACATTTGGAAAACTGCAAACATGTCAATTATCCATGCGAGACTTTGCAGCGACTCCAGAATGAACCCGTTGGCTGGTTGACTTTCAGATTAAGTCTCCACCGCCGATGCCTGCAGACAGCAGGTTGTACATTTTACAGCCAAAGGGAATGAATTAAAACACACTCGTAAACTTTTTATGAACACAAAAACTATTAATGTAGTTTCAAGTCTTTGATAATTGTACGATTTCTGTTTGGTCAAGCCTGTAAGCAGACTGGGTTTAGTAGATATCAATGTGTCAAAGCACACATGTTGCCGAATTGTAATTCATAATATTTTATTTGCCATGTGGCAGAGGGATTATCTGAAAGGATTGCATAGTAAGAGAACGGTGAATGAATCATCTCATGTTTGTAGTGACTGGTGCTAAGCCACTTATACTGGGGACCTTTAACAAAGTGAAACCAGAAATACAAGAAAACCTAGTCTCAGTGGTGCCAGTGAATACAGTCCACATTGTGGGGATGTTCAGAGCACAGCCTCCCGCATAACAAGATGACGATAACGTGACAATAACAGATATGTCACACAACCGAGACCTCTATTCAATTCTAATCTCCTCTCACTCGCGTCTGCCACCAGAGGGCAAGACAGACCACCGCATTAGGAAAATAACCGGACGACATAGATTTAGAACAATAATCTATTGACCGAGCTACAGTGTCATGTGAGAACATCAACGATACTACGTTGGCCTGGCGTTCTGTAAATGTGCAGCAGGAAGGACACGTGATTGATATTACGGTCCCAAACGTGGAACATCAGTACAGGCACAACATATGCCTTCCCCTGGCTGGGTTTCTGACGACACCTGTTACACATATGGCTCTGCTGTATCATGTGTCACACGTCATGTTGGAATAGTTTCTTGGACTAACGATTCCTCAGGGACGGCATGTGTCCATACATTTAAGTCGTTTATAAGACACTCTTTTACTGAGCGCCTCACAGTCAGTACATTTGTCTTTAGGTTGCTAGGGAGATGTGCACAATCTTGCTCAACTATGTGTACGCTCAATGGATAAGTTAGCAGCAAAGTCGGTAGAAAATAAAGTAGTTAAAAATAATAAATCATGTATAGTATTTGCAAAATGCGAGGCGGGGGCGGTGTATTGTAGAGTCTAGAGAAGCCCGGTTCCAACATTGGGGTGCCAGGTCAGAGCTGAACTCTGATTGGGCAGAGGGAGGGGCAAAGGGGGAGCTGACGGGTTGAATAGCCAATAGACCAGTGGTGGCAGAAGAGAGAGTTTGGGCAGGGATGTAGGGTTTGCGCCTATAGCCTGGAGGGATGGGAGTAGCCGATCACGCACATAGAGATTAACTGACTTCCCCAGGGCTGAGTGTCACTCCTAGTTCTCTCTGTTGTTGTGATATGTTAAGAGAAGGAGGACATTTAGAAAGAGCAGCAAATTAGATGGAATGCTCAGAATGTCAGAGATGCCAGTTAACTATCTGTAGGCTCCCCTCAGCTGTCCTCGGGCCAGAAAATAAAGAGAGAGAGAGAGAGAGAAAAGAGAGAGGGAGAAACATGACAGGAAATGTACTATATCTGGCCACGCCTGGTACAAAATACAGTAGTCATTTGTGAAAGACTGAGTGGTCTTGGATGACACATCGGCCATTCATTCATGTTCGCATGCAGTGGGATATGTCTTCACCCAGGGATGTATATCACATCAAAGCACTCATTTCCTGTTTTCTATTACTGGCACGGGGCCCTCGCTAAGCCAACAAACACAGGTGTGCTTGTATGCAAATTTATTTTTTATGTTCTAAAGCGTCTATCTGGATGCTGGTTGGCTCCACCCCCACAGCATACCAAACTGTCAATTACGGACTAATACGCAGTGTGCCATGTGGAGAATTTCAGAAAACCACCCAGTTCAGGGAGAGGAGAAAGAAAGAAAAAAGAGAGAAAAGAAAAACAGAGAGAAAAAGAGAGACAGGGACAGAGAGAGAGATAGAGGAGAGAGACAACTGTTCAATTAATTATGGTCCCTATTTTTGTGAAATTGATTATTCTGACAAATGTAATGTGTTGTTTAGCGGAAGTGCTGGTTGGTATTCTGAGATCCAATCTGAGACAGACAACTCTATAGTACTGGAACTGTTTTGTCCAGACCACCGACATACTGGCAGGCAGACACAAGCATCGGAGACAGTATCAACAGAGACGTACTCCATAGTACTGGAACTCTTCATTAAACAGGTCCGTTTGCTGCAATGACACGTGCCGTGTGCACTTTCTGCACGGCCAGACAAGTAGTATTCTCTCTGTTTAGCCTTCTGGACAAAGCACTCCCAAACAGAAGGCACATCTCAAACACGCTCTAAACATTATTGACTACGTAGTCATCCCCAACCCCCAACGTAACCTACTCCATCTACAAAGATTCAGAAAGTAGAAGAAAACAAATACCTTTAGCCCTTTAAACGTCTCAAATTAAAAAAAGGCATAAAAACAAGATAACCCCCAAACACTGACCATAAACAAACCAACTTAAAAAACACTCAACAAACAAACCAACCTGAAAAACACTCAACAAACGAACCAACCCTTAAAACACTGACCATAAACAAACCAACCCCGAAAACACTGACCAAAAAAAATGACCCAAAAACACTGACCATAAACAAACCAACCCTGAAAACACTGATCAAAAAAAATTACCCAAAAAACACTGAACATAAACAAACTGACCATGAAAACAATGACCAAACAAACTGACACTGAAAAGACTGACCAAACAAACCAACCTTGAAAACACTGACAAAACAAACTAACCTTGAAAACACAGACCAAACAATTCAAAAACACAGTGACTGTCAAATGATTTTAAAATAAAAGGAAAAAACATTCCCTTTCACTGCAAAACACATATAATTTACTGTAATGCCTAACTCAAATCGGTGCTTCTGTATTTGTCTGCGAGCTAGTTACCCGTGAGGGATATTTGAGGTGTTAAATGATTGAGGATGGACAGAAATGAGACCGGGAGAGTAATGTGTATGTCTGGGGAAGTTTGTCAGAAGACGGGGAGTGTGAGGTCCATAAAGCTGCCTCCACACCTGGCAGTGGCTACTGTGCAATTATTCAGTAAACACCTAATACCTGTCATGTGTGGATAATCGCTGTGATGTCCATGTGTCTGTCTGAGATACTATTATTCATTCAGGCCCGGCCCGGCCCGAACCAGTTGGGATAATCACATCTCTCTGAAGTCAACACGCATGAAACCCTGGGAACATAATATGTGGGTTGATCTATAAACTAGGTGATGTGCTGACTAGAGTAACTTTGTTATAAAAAAGGAAAAGCATTATATACATTTCACATTCTGTCATTAAAGGTTCAACGGGAAAACCCCCTCTTAAAAGGTTAAAGAAAGAGATATGCCAAATAAAGTACTGTATCAGGGTTAACTGTGACATACCTGACAGAGTTTACTGAATAATGTTTGACTGTAACAGGGTTGACTGTTACAGGGTTGACTTTAACAGGGTTGATAAAAAGTGTGATTCTTGTGTTTACGCGAAAACTGATCATCTACACAGGGTTTCTTGCTGAGAAATAGTCTGGGTGAGTGCGACAATTCCTGAACGGGATTAGGGACTAATTGTGTTCGAGTCTGAGTGGGAACAAGCACTTATTTGTGAGCAACAGGGTTGACTTTAACAAACTTAGTTGTAACAGGGTTTACTATAACAGAACTGACTAACAAGTTGACTTTAACAGTCTTAGTTGTAACAGGGTTTACTGTAACAGAACTGACTAACAAGTTGACTTTAACAGACTTAGTTGTAACAGGGTTTACTGTAACAGAACTGACTAACAAGTTGACTATAACAAAACTGACTAACGGTTGACTGTAACAGACTTGAATTTAACAGGACTGACAGATTCATTTTAAAACAAACAAATGTTAATAATCTTAATTACCTTGGATTTTGGGGAAAAATGTGGGGTGTTCACCCATACAAATATATGTATTGTTAAGGGCAACAAAATAAATAAAAACACCATTCTGTGTAAAAATTAATTAGACTTAAATCAGAATAACGCTAAAGTTCCTCATTTTGTGAAACGACCTCTGTGTGTACTGAATGTGTGTACTAAAACCATCCGTGCATATTGGCCGGATAAGTCCGGGCGATGTGTGACCCGAGTCAACTTCCTGCCGGGACACCTGTTGTGTGTGCAATGGAGACAACTCTGGAACAGGTAAATGTCTTTGTTCTCTCCTCTCTCTCTCTCTACGCTCGGAGATCAGTAATATCCTCGTGTCACATGTCTTGTGCACACAACACTGTTGTTGTGCAACTGTTCAAACATAACATTAATTCCGGGTCTATGATTGTTTATTCGCCCTCTAGTATATCTGACTATCTACCCTAGCCTCTCTCTGCTCTGGCCTTCAGTTCTGTTCAATCAGTTCACTTTATCACATACACACACACACACACCAAACACACATCAAACACACAAACAAGCATGTACACAAACAAGGATGTACACAGACAAGGATGTAAACAGACAAGCATGTACACAGACAAGCATGTACACAGACAAGCATGTACACAGACAAGCATTTGCACAGACAAGAATGTAAACAGACAAGCATGTACACAGACAAGCATGTACTCAGACAAGCATGTACACAGACAAGCATGTGCACAGACAAGCATGTGCACAGACAAACATGTACTCAGACAAGCATGTACACAGACAAGCATGTGCACAGACAAGCATGCACTCAGACAAGCATGTACACAGACAAGCATGTGCACAGACAAGCATGTACACAGACAAGCATGTACACAGACAAGCATGTGCACAGACAAGCATGTACACAGACAAGCATGTACACAGACAAGCATGTACACAGACAAGCATGTACACAGACAAACATGTACACAGACAAGCATGTACACAGACAAGCATGTACACAGACAAGCATGTACTCAAACAAGCATGTACACGCATGGCAAATAATTGGGTGATGTAAAAAATACATTTGAACCCCTAACTTTCATTCAAACCCCACGACAGCGAAACCCTAACCTTCGCCCCAAGCTATAAAATGTTTTTTTTTGCAGGGACGCCTTCACCTCGACAGATTTTACTAATTCTACTATACTTGTAAAAACATAGACACAGAAATAGACTATATAAACATAATGATTGTAGTGGCCTGTCAAATGTAATCAGGTACTGACCCAAAGGTTAAGTGACAGGCCATCTGATAGTGAGAACTGTTGAAGTGAGGATGAAGCAGTCTACCAGGAAGGTGTCTCCATGAAGATGAGACAGTGTGGATGAAGCAGTCTACCAGGAAGGTGTCTCCATGAAGATGAGACAGTGTGGATGAAGCTGTCTGTCAGGAAGGTGGCTCCATAAAGATGAGACAGTGTGGATGAAGCTGTTTACCAGGAAGGTGGCTTCATGAAGGTCAGACAGTGTGGATAAAGCTGTCTACCAGGAAGGTGTCTCCATGAAGATGAGAACAGTGTGGATGAAGCTGTCTGCCAGGAAGGTGGCTCCATGAAGGCCACATTCCACATATGGTACCATGTTTCCACTTAATCGCAGTGCAATACCCCTAACGTTTACTTTTTCCATTTGAGAAGGTGGCCCACACAACTGATGCAACAGGACACGCCTGTACAACATGTTAAAGGGCATAATCTGGAAATGTCCTGCTGTTCAATGGTTCTTTAAATGAATTATATGGCCCAATCACTCTCCTAGAATAGGAACTACCAGGGCCCATGTTTGTTATTAGGCAATTCAAGACTCTAGAACAGCTGTCTCTGTGAAGTATCATGAGAGAATATCCACGTAGACGTAGCCGGGTCAAGTTCTTTCAAATTCCCCGGGTTTGACACATATCGTAGGCTTTTTTCTATTCAATTCTCCTATTCTAGAATTTGTGAAGGAGCAAAGTTGTTCATTTTTATTTGAAAAATATGTAAGAATGTGGTTGAGTTTTGAGTGGGGGACCTAGACTGGGTTGGCAACCTTTACATTGTTCTGGAAAACCTTCAGAGGAAAATGTTGAAACCTTTCTTCCTTGCGTAGGGTTTTATGGTTTGTTGTTCCTGTTATCCTCGTATTGGTGGCAAATCATGTTTATTTAAATCAATTTCTTATTAACATAACTTTAAACGTTAAAACAATCAGGTGCCTGATTGATATACAATAATAATAATAAGTCAATGGTATAAATATTTTTCCAAAACTAAATGATAACAAAAGGATAGTATTTGGGTGAACTAATTGAGATTAAGTGATTTGGAAAAAGCGAGAAATCTGTTGAATTTATGAAAATTTCATGTTTACCCTATAAATGTACATAATCAAAACATGGTCTCAATATTAACATCAACCATGTCTAGCTGAATCTAATATTTTTGAATAAAATACTGACATTGATTAAATTCTGGAAAGCCAAAATTGTTCAAAAAATATAGTAGGTGTAAGGCAACAGAAAGCTGCAGTAGTCTAAGGTATTGCATTGCAGCGTGGCTGTTTCTTTGCGAATTAAAATCATGTCCATATCATTCAACTGTGGTATATTAAAAGCGCCTTAGAATCCCCAGAAAAGCCCGGTGCATTTTGGCTCTGCACCGGCTAGAGAATCATTCTCCTGAAGAAATTGTGGTTTTGTCAAATTCTTGGTCAAATTCACAGTGTGATGAGAAGTAGATCGGTTTGGAGGTTAGTGCTTCAGAAGACACGTCCCAGTCCTTGGCCTAATACCAGTTGACCATAAGACAAAATAAAACCAATTTTACCCTTTAAATTTGTGTTGTCAAATATGCAATGATAGCCATGTTGCTCTTAGCCAAACGCTATTTTCCGGCACCTATGTGTCTGGAGGAGAGCTCATTCTTCAACCAGTAACCCTGACTCAAGGCGGTGCTTAAACGCATCAATACAATGCAATCTTGTCCGACATCTTATCCATCCACCGCAGATGTGAATGAGACAAAGTCTGGGCATGCCAGGAGGATGAATTAACTGCAGGGTAAACATAGCCACGAGTGACTCGCCACAGGACCCCCAGGAACATTTCATTTTCTTTATAAATCATCAGTGCATGCCTAATAAATCCATATGTGTTTATAAAACAAATGTTTTAATTTATCTCCTCGAGACTCCTTTCATTGGTTCAACTGCTGAACATGTTGGCAGAAGGTTATAAATTGTAAGTTATTTTTTCCAGATGAACAGCCTTGGTCTATTATCATCAGGTCCCATTTTTTATGTAAAAAAGTAGGTCAAACATTAAACTCCATCTGAAGAGAAATATATTCCTGGGTTGGTTTTTCCCCACAAATAGTTCCTAAAGTTGGTTTATACTTTGTCTTCCTAGAAACTGAAGACACATTTTCTACAAGCATGCCATTAGACAAATAGAGCCTTGCCATTATTTTCTAAATGGTCTTTCAATCTACTAGTGGCAAAATATCAATTAGAAAACAGGAACATTATTTTTTTTGGACTGCACTGGGCCTTGAATTTAATATACGTTTGATGTGATATACCTAAATATGATAAGTCAAAAACATTTTACAATATATGATTACAATAATCATTATGTGTGTTTTTAAAGTGGTTGGTCAAACATCAACCATTTTCATTGAACGATCCAGACTTTTATTTTGAATATGTTCTGTTATTATTGACACTTTCAACACCAATGTAGCCAACTATTGCTTCAGCAAAAATAATAAAATAATATATATGTGTGTGTATTTATATATAAAAATAATATATATGTGTGTTTATATATATATATATATTATGTGTCAGTTGGACCTGATGAACTGTCAACGTGTGGGATCAAGCCTACACCTGCAGATATGGATTGGGCGGGCTCACATTTAACAATATTGAGAAAGGAGAAAAACGACCGACTTAAAAATCAACATAAAAACAAATGAACATATAACTTGAACTACAGTTGATAATAATAATAATGATAAACTCGTACCGTTTCGTTGAGATCCAGACCACCCGTCCTCCCAGTAGACACCGCATTGGTTATAAAGGTCCGACAGAGTTGCCAAAGTGGTAAAACACCAAATAGAGTTACACCAAAAAGCTACGTTTTCATATTAAATTCTCACTAAGTTTACACGACACAATAAAAAACATGGGTTCTATCAAATAGCCATATCATATATTATTATTCAACCTAAATAAAGACCCATATGTGAATTAAAAGGCATATCGCGTCTAACCACTCTGTGTTAATCCGCGCTCTTTAGTAGTAAAAAGTAGATCTCTAATCATATAATCTCTAATCAGTCCACGCATGATCCTGTCAGGATATCTGGTCCTGAGATGTTCCCCGGGTTCTCCGTAAAGGCAGGAACTTGGTCAGAAATGCAGTCGACCGGAGTGAACTAATCGAAGTATCTCGAAGGATTGACAGCGGTTCCGGTCGGGTTAACCGCGTTGGGATTAAAACAAGTTTGAGTCTAATTCTGGTTTAGTTGTCCAGTTGTCCGACGAGCGCACAGCTTCTGGTGCTTAATGTGGAGAGCAGGAGAGGAAGACAAGACGGGGCGAACACGGTTTTTTTCCTCCAAGGGGTGAAGGACAGAGGGGGAGAGGGAGCACAGAGAGGAAAAAACAGGACGAGGAACATCTGTGAGAAGCATATTGAATGCCAAGACTTCTCAGAGAGAGATAATGTACATGTCTAAACAGCCAAACATGCCAGGCAGTTGTTTGAGTTGGTGTGAAGTCGGTGTTTATTTTTTACACATTGCAGAACTTGTATAGAAAAATAATCACTCTGGAAGCCCTGGTAGGTAGAGATCTGGGTGACAGCGGTAATTGAGTTAACCAATGTATGCCACATTCAAATCCTTTCTCTGAAAAAAAGCTGTTTGTGTTATAACTGAGCTATGGGCCTACTCTCCTGTTTATGAACACGTTATAAACGACAGGTTGAACACCTTACTATTTTAGTTCAAAACATATGTATGATGTGGGAATTCCAACATATTTTCCCACCTAGGAAATGGAATCTCGAGTGTGACAGATCGCCTTCATGATAGATTGTGATCGATACACTGGCCTGTACGGTTTAACAGTGGCCCTTTAACAGTGGCCACGATAGAGACAGAGTGGAGCTTTACCGTGGTCAGACCACCAATTAAGAAAAGTAAAAACAACAAAAGTAAAAACCAACGTTTGACCGACAGTTATCTGACACAGTGTTTCACGTGATGTTTGTACACTTTCTTTCACCTTGAAAAAAAAACACCGTACAACTGAACCGTTTCACATTGAATGCCCACGACGAAAAGAAACCCAGAAATGAGCGGATGAGCTAGGGCGGCCTCTACCTTTCTCCTGACTGTCTCTCTCACACTCTATCTTTCCTTTAACAAGTAGTGGTGCCCCCCGCACCCCCCCAAAAAAAACTTTCCCTCTGAATGTTTAAAAAGATGAAAGGATAAGTAAAAGAATAGAGACAAAAGAGACGAGTCTTGTGTTACAACCCTGGTCCCATGCGAGAGAGCTGATGAAAGACTTTTGGGATGGGAGAGATGGGGACAGAAGAGGACACAGAGAAAGAGGAGGAGAGTGAAATGAGATTTCTGGACTCCCGACTGCTAAACGAGCCAGTTGTTTATAGTGGATCTGACTAAAATGCAGTGGATCGCTGTCAATACACTCCTAAAGGATGTTGATGCCTATCACACTGTGACTGAATGCTAGCGTTTCACCTGCCCCCCTCCCACACACACACACACACACTCTCTCTCTCTCACTGTCTCTCTCACAGAACACTTAAAACACACACACACAAAAGTAGCACTTAAATTAGATGTGCTGGTTGTTAGCACCTCGTATCTTTTTCCCCCACTGCTTTTCTTCTGTGTTCAAATTTATGCATTCCTTGCTTTTTGCGTTTATGTCAGTCATTGGGCACTCCCACCATTCTCTCTCTCTCTCTGCTTCTTTGTCTGAACTTGTCCTGTGTGCTCTTAGATATTTCTGCCCTAGGGTACATACATACATACATCACTGCGAACGGGAGTTGGAGAGGACTTAAGCACAGCACTGATCAGAGATGACAGTCTAACAACGACCCTGAGAGGACGAGCAACGCACGCAAATGTTGGGACAAAAGTTTCTCCTCCCTTCTTTCCCTCCGTCTCCATTTTCCCTCTCTCACACACTTTCCATCCCTCCATCTCCATGTCTCTCTGTCTGTCTCATTTTTTTCCAACTACAACTAAGTTAGTAGGCATTGCAATTGCGAAATGGCTAACTTTCTTTTCATCCGATTCGGCAAATTTAACACCATCCAATCATTCTCTGCTAATAAACGTACAAAATGTGATTTAAACTCAAACACAGACTCAGGAAATGTTGTAAGATTGTATCACTTCAATCTATTCTTTTGCTTGTATAGTCTATTAGCCTCAATATGAAACAACTAAAAGTACAAACATGGAATTACATCAGTCCAAGAACCTCTACAATCACTGATGAAACCTTCTTAGGTTCTCACAGCTTCTGGTCGGGCGTCGGTTCCAGAAATCCCCTCAATGTTTCCGATTGAACCGATCAGTCCATCTCTCCATCTCTTCTCGACAAACACTGCCATCAAACATGGATTTATTACTATAGCAATGGATATCCCCTCAATTTGACCAAATATCAGTGTAATTGTGGCAATTATTGCAAATAGCGGAGCTGTCAAGGGGGGAGGTTCCAGTCTTCCAGTCTGTCTGTCTGCCCCCCCACACACACACACACCAGAGACTAGGGGCACGGAGGCAGATGCGCCACAATTAACTTCAATTACTGAACCCTTCTCTCCCCCCCGGCTGTGTCAATCCTTCCTTAACACTCATTCCACTTTCTCCCCCCTCACACACACACACACACACACTCTCTCCCCTCCACTCACTTTCTCTCCTGCTATCTTCTGTGTCTCCTGTCATGTTCCCAGGTCTCTCCGACTCTTAACTTTTCCCTTTCTCCCCTCTCTCTTCTCACAGTCCTCTTTATCTCTGCACGCCTTAGAATTAGAGTGATTTTGGCAAATGAACAGGTAGAAACATACATGAAAATGCTTACCTGCGGGCTATGTGCTTAATATCAAATTTGAAGAGAAAAAGGGTTCTTCCCAATGGCACCAGGTGAAATTGTAGGTTTAGAGGGTTAGGGCTAGAGGGTTAGGGTTAGAGGGCTAGAGGGTTAGGGTTAGAGGGCTAGAGGGTTAGGGAAAGAGGGTTACGGCTAGAGGGTTAGGGTTAGAGGGCTATAGGGTTAGGGTAAGATGGTTAGAGGGTTAGGGTAAGATGGTTAGGGTTAGAGGGCTATAGGGTTAGGGTAAGATGGTTAGAGGGTTAGGGTAAGATGGTTAGGGTTAGAGGGCTAGAGGGTTAGGGTTAGAGGGTTAGGAGAAATTAATAAGCAGGAGACTGTGGGCCCTAGTAACGTATACAATGTGTATAGGACCCGCTGCTATATCAGGTAGACATGGAGGCCTTCATGGAAACAGAAGTCAGTCCAATCCCTCTCTCATTACCTCGAAATCCTCAGGAGTTCCGCCACCCCTCCCCCTCTCTTTTTCAGACTGGGGGTACGAGAAGCGGACCCATGTGTTTCTAATTTCAGGGGTAATGCTGCTCCACTCACCGCAATCTGACCCATTTAGCCAGGAAACGCCCCAGTCGTCCTCACCAGCCACGCCACGGCCCCGACGCCACAGCCCCGACGCGGTGGCATCAAGGTAAAGTGTTCGGGGGTTTGGATCACTGTGGGTAGAGGGGGCTGGTCATGTTTAGTTGGGGAAAGCACCTCACCTTGCCCCCCATCCCCCAGACCTCCCCCCACCAACATCCAAGCTCAGTATCTTAGGTGTACCTCCATAATAGAGATGAGTTAGGCACAGGTGGGCAAGTCTCAGGAATAATCAGTCATGGCTGAACTTGTGTTGCTCTGGACAGGAATGATCCGAGAGGCTGTGGGCTTCTAAAACAGACCACACACAGACACTACCCCAAACAGACATTTACACACAGACACACACACACATTGTCATTAACAACTTTTACACGGACCTGCAAACACACACGCCTGCATGGAACACAAACCTATTCAACGTAAACCTATGTGTGGTTCACCTTGGGTCGAAAGTGTGTGAGAAAGCGCCGGGACTCTAGGAAAATAAGAGGGAAGTTGGATGTAAGGAATGCCTTAATTATGGGAACAGAGGACTAACTTTAATCGTTAATGAGAAACAGGTTTGAATAGGGAGAGTAACTGGAGCTGGGGGGCGGTGGGTGTCTGCATTACATTATCAGGAAACCCATGTTGTGTAGTGACTGGCTCACTAACTCCCATACCCCCGGCTCATATGCACAGACTTCATAGTGTTATCTTATACTTAGAAGATTCTCATAACACAGGCATTTATTGACGGCAAGTGTGGAGAGTTCGAGAAAAAAACATTTGTGCCGTATTCGAACCGCCACCGCAGCCTGCGTGTTTACCGGAAGCAGAGGCTTAGATCACTGGGCCCAACTGAAACCCGGCAATTCATATACCTCACATAAACATAACTCACTTGGCTAACATCACCAAGGCTGATCTCTCCTGGAAGGTAACCTCTCTCTCCCACCAACAAACGCAATGTTCTGTATAATGTCCCGAATACAATACCAGAGTCTGGTAAGAGCTTGGCCATCCCATCATGCTGGAACACGTCGCAGAAGGACCTGAAACTTTTGCATTTTATTCAGTCACGGATTAAACGGCATCTGAGAAGAACTAGTGCGTTCTTTGAAATTCGCTCTTTAAACTCCTTGATGCACATTGAAGCGTTTTAACTTCCATTTGTGGTTATTTCTTGTGTTTTATTTTGGGTTTATTATGTGGGCGGCGTTCTTGGCCAGGGCTCATTTGACGGGAAAAAAGGATAAATTAAAATAAAAGGGTAAATAAAATAAAGAAATACAATTGTTGCCAGAAGGTTCCTGAACAGAAGAAAATGCTTACTTGTCATGTTTTCAGAACAAATAAAATAACTTAAACATTTCAGCCTAAATTTGCCCTAAATGAAAAATGTTACAACTTCAACCACAGAAAGCAGGAGTTCACAAAAGAATTCAAATGATTTCACTGCTGCAGCAAAAACGGTCTCAAATAAAAAGAAAGCATGTGTCCTTCTCTGTTCCCTTTTATCTGACACGCCTGCCAATACTCCAGATCATTGTTGGTTCTCACTCATACTTTTGATACATCTGTTCAAGCACCTCTCCATCTCTCCATTATTCAAATATCTCCAGTTCTTTATCATTTGACTCTTTTCTCTCTCTCTCTCTCTCTCTCTCTCTTTCTCTCTCTCTCTCTCTCTCTCTTTGCCAGAGGAGAAATGTTACACATTGTAAACTTTCCTCACTGCACAACACCCTGCAGTATAGCCTTACACAAGCCGACTTTGTATGTGAACCGCACTGGCAATTAGCAGAAGATAGGTTTACAGCGTACCCGCTCCACAAAGGAAGGCCCGGCCCAACTCCACAAGCCTCTGTCCCTGTTCTGTTCCTCCGCTCCCTCCATCTGTCAGTCCCACAGGACAGGGTGTGTGTGTGAGTGTGTGTGTGTGTGTGTGTTGGTGGAGTTCAGTGTGTCAGTATTTTTGTGTTGTTCCCTGTCAGAAGGTGTGTCAGCCATATTGTGAGGTATCGTTTGTGAATGTGTGCGAGTGGGTGGATGAATGTCGGAGGGATTCCTCCCATCAGCCTGTCATTATACTGGTGCTTAGTACAGTACCTACGTGGATACGCTGTCATCTACCGTAAAACTACTACCGAATTCTGCATCACTCAGTCAGACACCAACACGCTGCACTTAGTCGGGAAAACAAGTACCTTTGTTATCATTTCACAATAGGAATCAGACACTGGGCTTTATTACATTATTCTACTGCTACTGTGATTGTATTTCAGTATTCATCTGAATGAGTTTGTATTTCAGTATTTATCTGAATGAGTTTGTATTTCAGTATTCATCTGAATGAGTTTGTATTTCAGTATTCTTCTGAATGAGTTTGTATTTCAGTATTCATCTGAATGAGTTTGTATTTCAGTATTCTTCTGAATGAGTTTGTATTTCAGTATTCATCTGAATGAGTTTGTATTTCAGTATTCTTCTGAATGAGTTTGTATTTCAGTATTCTTCTGAATGAGTTTGTATTTCAGTATTCATCTGAATGAGTTTGTATTTCAGTATTCATCTGAATGAGTTTGTATTTCAGTATTCCTCTAAATATGATTTTATTTCAGTATTCTTCTGAATAAGATTGTATTTCAATATTCTTCTGAATAAGATTGTATTTCAGTATTCTTCTGAATAAGATTGTATTTCAATATTCTTCTGAATGAGTTTGTATTTCAGTATTCCTCTAA
This sequence comes from Dallia pectoralis, assembly GCA_029465975.1. Lineage (NCBI taxonomy): Eukaryota > Metazoa > Chordata > Actinopteri > Esociformes > Umbridae > Dallia > Dallia pectoralis. The sequence continues at coordinate 3,809,528 of CM055756.1, forward strand.
ATATGATTTTATTTCAGTATTCTTCTGAATAAGATTGTATTTCAATATTCTTCTGAATAAGATTGTATTTCAGTATTCTTCTGAATAAGATTGTATTTCAATATTCTTCTGAATAAGATTGTATTTCAGTATTCTTCTGAATGAGTTTGTATTTCAGTATTCCTCTAAATATGATTTTATTTCAGTATTCTTCTGAATAAGATTGTATTTCAATATTCTTCTGAATAAGATTGTATTTTAATATTCTTCTGAATGAGATTGTATTTCAGTATTCTTCTGAATAAGATTGTATTTCAGTATTCATCTGAATAAGATTGTATTTCAGTATTCTTCTGAATAAGTTTGTATTTCAGTATTCTTCTGGCTAATATTTGTGAGTATGGGTAAAGTCATTCTATATCTGTTTTTAAGCGCCACCATCTACCTGGGCAGTAAAGGTGGAATCAATCTCTCCTGTCCTTTATTGCCACCCAGTGGAGGGGTGGGAGATCACATGGATGCATCAGGAGTCAAGTGTTGACAACTGGGAGCCCCTAATCTGGGTTAAATGTATAACCTATACCCAACTGTAATCTGACCCTTAACCCCTACCAATACCATAACCTATACCCAACTCTAATCTGACCCTTAACCCCTACCAATACCATAACCTATACCCAACTGTAATCTGACCCTTAACCCCTACCAATACCATAACCTTATAACCTATACCCAACTGTAATCTGACCCCTAACCCCTACCAATACCATAACATAATAACCTAATAACCTATACCCAACTGTAATCTGACCCTTAACCCCTACCAATACCATAACCTTATAACCTATACCCAACTGTAATCTGACCCTTTACCCCTACCAATACCATAACCTATACCCAACTGTAATCTGACCCTTAACCCCTACCAATACCATAACCTTATAACCTATACCCAACTGTAATCTGACCCTTTACCCCTACCAATACCATAACCTATACCCAACTGTAATCTGACCCTTAACCCCTACCAATACCATAACCTTATAACCTATACCCAACTCTAATCTGACCCCTAACCCCTACCATTACCATAACCTAATAACCTATACCCAACTGTAATCTGACCCCTAACCCCTACGAATACCATAACCTTATAACCTATACCCAACTCTTATCTATTTCAATAGTAGTCGTCCCTCACAAACAATAAAATCCGTTGTTTTGTTTGTGGTAAAAAGACTGGATTAATTTAGAAACGATACGATAAGCCTTGTTTCTACAAAACAAAAATCACGTCTTGTTCGAAATTCCATCCCTGTAAATGTTATTTGCCTGTACCATTACAACTTGAGTACCTTTTACTCTTTCAGAAGAAGATGAACAGATTTGGGTGAAGTTGAATGAGAAAGTTAGCAAACTAACATTCAGAGGGCACATATTAAATGGCCAATTATCTCTCCTTTTTCCTGAAGGCACATCTTTTCTTCCCTTCATGGGATTTGTAGGGACATGACTGCTATATGAAAAACAATTCCTACGCCAATCCAGTACTTTTACTGTTATAGGTTGTAGGGCTCTACAAAGCTTTCTGTTATTGCCTGGCAGTGATTATAGTTACACTTTTTTTCAATCTGTGTGTCACATTAATAGTTAGAAATAAAATGTACTTATTAATGTGCACTTAAAAAAACTGAATTCATGCGAAGATAAATCGACTAAGTGACAACTTCGAAAGAGTAAAAAGTATAAAGCAAGCCGTTCAGATGGAGGGATTGGGAGGTAGAGAGTGAACGAGCGAGTGAGAGCGAGAAAGGAAATAAAAGAAAAAAGGAAAGAGAGAGAGTGATATAGGGACTCTGAGGGGGTTTGGGAGAAAGAGAGAGAGAGAGAGAGAGAGAGTAGAGGAGAGAGTGTGGGAGCACAGGGATCCAAGCTGTTATATTAATCTGCACATTTTCTCAGATGAAGCAAGACAGGGACATTGCCTGTCCTTTCTCTCTCTCTCCATCCCCTTCTTTATTCTCTCCGGATGCCTTGCTCTCGTTGGACGGGAGGCCAGGACACACGACAGGTAGGACCGACTTTATCTTGCTTCTCGTCTGCTGCCCGTGTATCGCCCCAACCTCTCTCCGGTTTGGTTCCGTCAGATTCATGTCCGTCTCCGATGTTTGTAGAACCGTCCACGTGATTAGGTTCTGTTTGTTTGTTCACCTGAAGTGCAGTTTCGCCAGTAGTGCTTTTTCTCATGAACTGAGTTTATCCATGACAGGTTTTTTTCTGCCGTCAGAATGTTCTGGTCCAGTATTTTCCATTAATCTGTCTTGATGAAGAGTAGGTTAACAAGTGTGTGGATATTGTTTATCTGATTTTTATATTACATGGTTCTATTTTCAGGGACTTGGAATAAGGATGATTCAATGGGGATTATTTGATTGAAACGGGGCTATAAAATCTCGGAATTAGTTTAATAATTCCCTTTTTATATTCCAATGTAGGGCTTTACCAGCTGTGGAGTCTCAAACTGTTGTGTTTAAAGTGAAAGCTCTTGGAATGGGATGGATGAATGTAGTGTTCTGGGTGAAAGGACGGGATGAAACTCTGTCCTGATGGTGTAATTGCATTCCAAAGACAAATCAGAGAGAGAGAGAGAGAGAGAGAGAGAGACAGCAGAAGAAATGGGAGAAAGGATTTATAAATAGTAGAGCTTTAGATGGGTGAAGAGATCAGATGTGATAGACAGTCTGTGCTTAAGGAGTTCGAACAACAGATTAATACACTCAGATTATAGTTGAAGAGAGAGAGGCAATGGGTGCGGTGTGTCTGTCACACACACACACACACACAAACACACACACACACACACTGATTAACAGGCCATCACAAATACACAAGCCTCCTTTCCATATCTCCGCTTCTCCCTCGTCTTCCTCTTGGTCGTGAACAATAATAGAAGACAACTTTAGAAAGTGAACATTTTCTGTAATGTTTCCACCATTTTTGTCCTTTACTGGAGGAATGTGGAGAGAGATGAGAGAGTATGTTTAAACTGAAGGAACAGTGGGTCAGATTCAACCCCATGCTGCAGCAGTACATGTGTACAGGGGGAAGCAGTTTTAACCAATGGACCACCCCCAGTCCTTATACACGTGTACGGGGACACACTGCTGGCGTCAGTCCCTTTGACTACAGATCTTCAAGAAGAAACGGTAGCGTTTGTAATGATATTAATTGATATGTGAGCGCAATAGACTGTGAATAATGTGGACTGAGACAGCCGGATAACACATCACATCCTCCTCTACCATCCATGTCTATATGTGTGTACCTGCCCTGAATATGTCAATGTATGTCTATATGTGTGTACCTGCCCTGAATATGTCAATGTATGTCTATATGTGTGTACCTGCCCTGGATATGTCAATGTATGTCTATATGTGTGTACGTGCCCTGAATATGTCAATGTATGTCTATATGTGTGTACCTGCCCTGAATATGTCAATGTATGTCTATATGTGTGTACCTGCCCTGAATATGTCAATGTATGTCTATATGTGTGTACCTGCCCTGAATATGTCAATGTATGTCTATATGTGTGTACCTGCCCTGAATATGTCAATGTATGTCTATATGTGTGTACCTGCCCTGAATATGTCAATGTATGTCTATATGTGTGTACCTGCCCTGAATATGTCAATGTATGTCTATATGTGTGTACCTGCCCTGAATATGTCAATGTATGTCTATATGTGTGTACCTGCCCTGAATATGTCAATGTATGTCTATATGTGTGTACCTGCCCTGAATATGTCAATGTATGTCTATATGTGTGTACCTGCCCTGAATATGTCAATGTATGTCTGTATGTGTGTGTACCTGACCTGAATATGTCAATGTATGTCTATATGTGTAGTGTGTATCTGCCCTGAATATGTCAATGTATGTCTATATGTGTGTACCTGCCCTGAATATGTCAATGTATGTCTATATGTGTGTACCTGCCCTGGATATGTCAATGTATGTCTATATGTGTGTACGTTCCCTGAATATGTCAATGTATGTCTATATGTGTGTACCTGCCCTGAATATGTCAATGTATGTCTATATGTGTGTACCTGCCCTGGATATGTCAATGTATGTCTATATGTGTGTACCTGCCCTGGATATGTCAATGTATGTCTATATGTGTGTACCTGCCCTGAATATGTCAATGTATGTCTATATGTGTGTACCTGCCCTGGATATGTCAATGTATGTCTATATGTGTGTACCTGCCCTGGATATGTCAATGTATGTCTATATGTGTGTACCTGCCCTGAATATGTCAATGTATGTCTATATGTGTAGTGTGTATCTGCCCTGAATATGTCAATGTATGTCTATATGCTGGATGAGTTCTGGATGACTCCTGTATGAGTCCTGTATGTGTCCTGTATGACTCCTGTATGAATCCTGTATGAATCCTGTATGAATCCTGTATGACTCCTGTATGAGTCCTGTATGTGTCCTGTATGACTCCTGTATGACTCATGTATGACTCCTGTATGAGTCCTGTATGAGTCCTTTATGAGTCCTGTATGACACATATATGAGTCCTGTATGACACATATATGACTCCTGTATGACTCCTGTATGAGTCCTGTATGAGTCCTGTATGAGTCCTGTATGAGTCCTGTATGAGTCCTGTATGAGTCCTGTATGAGTCCTGTATGAGTCTTGTATGAGTCTTGTATGAGTCTTGTATGAGTCCGGTATGAGTCCTGTATGACTCCTGTATGAGTCTTGTATGACTCCTGTATGTGTCATGTATGAGTCCTGTCTGTGCGTGTACACTGCCTTGGTTAAGCATTCAGAACCCCTTACATTCTCCACATGTTGTTGTGTTTAATACATTATTTATTGTCCGTCAATCTAAACACATTCCCCCTAAAGTGACGATGTAAGAACACATGAAAAACAAGTTGATTTTGATCTCATTAAAAGAGATCTAACTAAAGGAGACATTTTTGTCATGTTTGTAAAAGCAGAATATCATATGTCTTTAGATCAATAATGATTTCCGTCTAGCCACTCTACCAGAGAGTTCTGATAAATGTAGAGCAGTAGAGATGTATGTCATACTAGAAGGTTTCCCCATCGCTGTTGAGAAACTCTAAAGCTCTGTTAGAGTGACAATTGGGTTCTTGGCTGAGTTCCTCTCTGATGGCAACCATTCTTGGTGGTTCAGAACATCTTCCATTTCACAACAATGGTCCAGCCCACTGTGCTCATGGAAACTTTAATTATTTGGCAATTTCTTTCAAATCTCCAGATTTATGTGTCAATACATTTTCGTCTTTGTGTTGTTCACACCTCCGTAGTAGATTAGAACCAAACGTAGCCCGGTGCTAGCTGTCCTTGATCCAGAGCTGGGTTAGCAACAGCTTTTCAAAGCCAGCACCAGAAACTCAGTGGCACAACACCCAGTGTGAAAAGGGGGAAAGTACAAACACAGAACATTTATTGTGCAATTTGCTTTATTTACTTCAACTTGTCACTCGCAAGCGTGACCAACAAGACATGCAAATTAGATATTTCAATTTTTTTGTTTCAAAATGATCCCATTATGGGATGTTGTGCATTGATGTACAATTGAACAGGCACCAATAACATCTACAACACAATGTAGAATAGATTTATGGATGTGAATACTTCACCAATGCTTTCTATCTGCACTCTGTGTGTGTGTGTGTGTGTGTGTGTGTGTGTGTGTGTGTGTGTGTGTGTGTGTGTGTGTGTGTGTGTGTGTGTGTGTGTGTGTGTGTGTGTGTGTGTGTGTGTGTGTGTGTGTGTGTGTGTGTGTGTGTGTGTGTGTGTGTGTGTGTGTGTGTCTGTGTGTCTGTGTGTGTGTGTGTGTGTGTATAGACACTGTGTTTAGTGTGCGTTCAGTATGTGTTTAGTATGTTTCTTCATAACCTGTATTTTCCAGTGTTGTAGCTGGAAAATACCTTCTTATCTCAGGCACAGAGGATGGGATATGAGAGATTTATCTCAATCCCTTTGAAAAGCTAACACCAAACAATCTACCACATGAACTAATCCCATCTCCCTCTCTCACACAGACACACACACACACACAGACACACACACACACACACACACACATATTCTATACACATTAGAGAGAATATGGATTCAGCAAAATTACAATAGTCTTATATGAGTATTCATCTTGTGTGGTTAATTTATACGTTTGTACAAAAACACATTTTATTTCTGTAGTTCTCAAAATCAATAGTGTTTATTGCTGAAACTAAAATATATAGGTTTACCAAACGGTTCAGTGATTAACCATTACAGTAAGATTAGTTGGATTAAGTGTTGGTCAAATGTATTTACGCAAATGAGAAAAGTATTGTGAGCATTCTATTGTGAAAGACAATAACTTCATATGAAAGGTATTTCTTTGATTTTGTGCATTGTACTTAGTCAATTGCAAATGTGATTACATGTTTGAAAAAACAGACTTTTTGATGATCTGCTTTGAGTTTTGTACTAACAGTTGTGAGGTTTTACCACATACTTGTGAAAATAGTACCAAAGCGAATAAATAAAAATGTATTTCAGGACATCCAATTATTGGAACAGGTGTCGTCAAGGTGACAATTCTGGGTGGATTTCTTGTGTTCTTAACCTTAACCTTCCCTCAGTAAAATATTGGTTCAATGTGCCTGATATTATGGTGGTCTTTTATCATATATTTTTAAAAGGTGTGTGTGCGCTTGCTGACTAAAGATGGGTGGTAAAGGGGGACCAATTGTTTTGTGATTATATATATTGATGATCCAAAATATTATCACAGGTGAAGCAAATACCATTGTTTATCTTTAAAATCTCTTAATAAGGGCACTTGTTATTATCTGGTAAATTCAATGATTTATCGAGATTTATCAATTCTCAGAGTCGTGTTGGATTCATTAAAATGGGAAGGAATAAAAATCTGAGAGGCTTTAGTTGGGGCCATATTGTTATGGCCAGATGACTGGGTCACAGAACCGGCATGGCTTGTGGGGTGCTCCCAGTTAGCAATCGTGAGTACCTACCTACCAAACCGACAGAAGGTCTACTGTGTGGCACAAGTCAAAGAAATTATGGTTATGGGATTAATGTGACCCAACACACAGTGCATCACACCCTGCTGTGTGTGGGTCTGTGTACCACCGCACCCTGCTGTGTGTGGGTCTGTGTACCACCGCACCCTGCTGTGTGTGGGTCTGTGTACCACCGCACCCTGCTGTGTGTGGGTCTGTGTTCCACCGCACCCTGCTGTGTGTGGGTCTGTGTACCACCGCACCCTGCTGTGTGTGGGTCTGTGTACCACCGCACCCTGCTGTGAATGGGTCTGTGTTCCACCGCACCCTGCTGTGTGTGGGTCTGTGTACCACCGCACCCTGCTGTGTGTGGGTCTGTGTTCCACCGCACCCTGCTGTGAATGGGTCTGTGTTCCACCGCACCCTGCTGTGAATGGGTCTGTGTTCCACCGCACCCTGCTGTGTGTGGGTCTGTGTACCACCGCACCCTGCTGTGTGTGGGTCTGTGTACCACCGCACCCTGCTGTGTGTGGGTCTGTGTTCCACCGCACCCTGCTGTGTGTGGGTCTGTGTTCCACCGCACCCTGCTGTGTGTGGGTCTGTGTTCCACCGCACCCTGCTGTGAATGGGTCTGTGTTCCACCGCACCCTGCTGTGTTTGGGTCTGTGTTCCACCGCACCCTGCTGTGTGTGGGTCTGTGTTCCACCGCACCCTGCTGTGTGTGGGTCTGTGTACCGCACCGCACCCTGGCTGTGTCAAAACAAGGTCTTGGCTCTGTGAAAGGTCAAAGGTCAAAGCCAGATGGCCCCTCCTCTATCTCTCACATTGTGGCTGGACCTAAAATAGATAATAGAGCAAGCATCAAAACAAGGTCTTGGATTGTCAGTGAAGGGATACAATGATTGTCATAGTGACAGGGATAGTAATGATCGTCATAGCGACAGGGATAGTAATGATCGTCATAGCGACACGGATAGTAATGATCATAGCGACAGGGATAGTGATGATCGTCATAGCAACACGGATAGTAACGATCGTCATAGCGACAGGGATAGTAATGATCGTCATAGCGACAGGGATTGTAATGATCGTCATAGTGACAGGAATAGTAATGATCGTCATAGTGACAGGAATAGTAATGATCGTCATAGTGACAGGAATAGTAATGATCGTCATAGTGACAGGAATAGTAATGATCGTCATAGCGACAGGAATAGTAATGATCGTGAAAGGATTGTCATCAATAGGTCAAAGCAATAAATAGTAATGGAATGTGTAATGATCGCAAAGGGATTGTAATGATCGTCATAGTGACAGGAATAGTAATGATCTCATAGTGACAGGAATAGTAATGATCGTCATAGTGACAGGAATAGTAATGATCGTCTCAATGATTGTCATCTCTCACATTGGGCACTTCTCACTTCCACACAGGCTGGACCTAAAATTGATAATAGAGCTAAGCTAGGGATAGTAATGATCGTCATAGTGACAGGAATAGTAATGATCGTCATAGCGACAGGAATAGTAATGATCGACAGGAATAGTAATGATGATTGTCATCAAACACCCGCCTAAAATACACAATGTCTTACAGAGAGCTAAATGAGAGCTAAGCTAGGGATAGTAATGATGGTCATAGTGACAGGAATAGTAATGATCGTCATAGCGACAGGAATAGTAATGATTGTCATAGCGACAGGGATAGTAATGATCGTCATAGCGACGGGGATATCAATGATTGTCATAGTGACAGGGATAGTAATGATCGTCATAGCGACAGGGATAGTAATGATCGTCATAGCGACACGGATAGTAACGATCGTCATAGCGACAGTGATAGTAATGATCGTCATAGCAACACTGTGACAGGAATAGTAATGATCGTCATAGTGGCAGGAATAGTAATGATCGTCATAGTGACAGGAATAGTAATGATCGTCATAGCGACAGGAATAGTAATGATTGTCATAGCGACAGGGATAGTAATGATCGTCATAGCGACAGGGATATCAATGATTGTCATAGTGACAGGGATAGTAATGATCATCGTCATAGTAATGATTGTCATAGCGACAGGGATAGTAATGATCGTCATAGCACACGGATAGGGATAGTAGTATGATAGCGCAACACTCATAGCGACAGGGATAGTAATGATAGCGGATCATAGTAATGATCGTAGGGATTGTAATGATCGTCATAGTGACAGGATTGACAGGAATAGTAATGATCGTCATAGTGACAGGAATAGTAATGATCGTCATAGCGACAGGAATAGTAATGATCATCATAGTGACAGGGATAGTAATGATCATAGCGACACAGATAGTAATGATCAGGATAGTAATGATCGTCATAATGGCAGGAATAGTAATGATCGTAATGAGTGACAGGAATAATGTAATGATAGTAACGATCGTCATAGCGACAGGGATTGTAATGATCGTCATAGCGACAGGGATAGTAATGATCGTCATAGCGACAGGGATTGTAATGATCGTCATAGCGACAGGGATTGTAATGATCGTCATAGTGACAGGAATAGTAATGATCGTCATAGTGACAGGAATAGTAATGATAGTCATAGTGACAGGAATAGTAATGATCGTCATAGTGACAGGAATACTAATGATCGTCATAGTGACAGGAATAGTAATGATCGTCATAGTGACAGGAATAGTAATGATCGTCATAGCGATAGTAACAGGCGACAGGGATAGTAATGATCGTCATAGCGACAGGGATAGTAATGATCGTCATAGCGACAGGGATAGTAATGATCGTCATAGCGACAGGGATAGTAATGATCGTCATAGCGACAGGGATAGTAATGATCGTCATAGCGACAGGGATAGTAATGATCGTCATAGCGACAGGGATAGTAATGATCGTCATAGCGACAGGGATAGTAACGATCGTCATAGCGACAGGGATTGTAATGATCGTCATAGCGACAGGGATTGTAATGATCGTCATAGTGACAGGAATAGTAATGATCGTCATAGCGACAGGGATTGTAATGATCGTCATAGTGACATATTATAACAATGAAAGTTGGTTACAAGGAGACTCCTCATGGCCATGAACACTTGCAGGATGGGTGATCTTATCTGGACTCTGGACGCATGGAAGTAGTTTTGTTCTGGTCCGGTCGCTGATCCAGAAGGACTCACCATGACACAACAGATCAAGAAGAAGGAGATCACAGCCAGTAAGCCCCACGCCAGTAAGGATTAGAGCCTTCTTCTCTCGTTAAGCCTGGCTGTCTTTGAAATATTCTCCCCTCTCATGCCTGGTGTTTTGCGGTCATCTCCAACACGTGTTTCTGTTCTAAGGGCTTCCCTAAAGCTGTTCCCTCAGGCTGTTCCCTCAGAGTGCTCTAGCTCACCCCGCCGAACACTTTGATCTTCTAACCCCACCTGTCAAGGTTGTAATACCTTTGTCAACCATATCCTGGAGTCACCGTTCAGGTTTTGTCAACACATTGACACTCAGCTTTTATTATGACAAACTGTCATATTAATATGGCTAGAGAGCCCATACACACCACACATCCTCTTCTGAGTTCCCCAATGGAACCGAACTAAGCATATTACTCACCAGTAATGTAAGAATAAGTAAGATTCCATTCTGTCCTACCTCATCTAAACCAATTGGATAACTGGCACCTTCCTTTGGCAGTGTAATCCTGCTTGACATAATACACGGATCATCCATCAAACATGCACTAAATGGTGTGCCCTACTTCATAGACCTCTGGCCAAAGTAGCACACTAAATAGTGTGCCCTACTTCATAGTCCTCTGGTCCTAAGTGTCACCTAAATAGTGTGCCCTAATTCATAGACCTCTGCTCAAAGTAGTACATACAATAGTGTGCCCTACTTCATAGACCTTTGGTCCTAAGTTGTACACTAAACTGTGTGCCCTACTTCATAGACCTTTGGTCCTAAGTGGTACACTAAACTGTGTGCCCTACTTCATAGACCTCTGGTCCTAAGTAGTACACTAAATAGTGTGCCCTACTTCATAGTCCTCTGGTCCTATGTGGTACACTAAATAGGATGCAGGGAGACATTTAGGATGTAAACAATCACTTGGTGTGCAAAGATCTGTTGGTTCACTGATTGCCCCGATAGAAGAGGTAATTGGTTCATGGTGGGGTAAACTAATAATACAGTCCTGATATAACAGGTCGTCGGGTCACTCATAGTATAATACAGACTGTACAGGTCAACAGGTCACGATGAGGTCACTGACACTACAGTACGGACTGTACAGGTCAAAAGGTCACAATCACTCATAGTACAGTACAAATCAACAGGTCAACAGGTCACAATCACTCATAGCACAGTACGGACTGTTCAGGTCACGATGAGGTCACTGACACTACAGTACGGACTGTTCAGGTCAAAAGGTCACAATCACTCTTAGTACTGTACGGACTGTACAGGTCAAAAGGTCACAATCACTCATACTACTGTACGGACTGTACAGGTCAAAAGGTCACAATCACTCTTAGTACTGTACGGACTGTACAGGTCAAAAGGTCACAATCACTCATACTACAGTACGGACTGTACAGGTCAAAAGGTCACAATCACTCATAGTACAGTATGGACTGTACAGGTCAAAAGGTCACAATCACTCATACTACAGTACGGACTGTACAGGTCAAAAGGTCACAATCACTCTTAGTACTGTACGGACTGTACAGGTCAAAAGGTCACAATCACTCTTAGTACTGTACGGACTGTACAGGTCAAAAGGTCACAATCACTCATACTACAGTACGGACTGTTCAGGTCAAAAGGTCACAATCACTCATACTACAGTACGGACTGTACAGGTCAAAAGGTCACAATCACTCTTAGTACTGTACGGACTGTACAGGTCAAAAGGTCACAATCACTCTTAGTACTGTACGGACTGTACAGGTCAAAAGGTCACAATCACTCATACTACAGTACGGACTGTTCAGGTCAAAAGGTCACAATCACTCATACTACAGTACGGACTGTACAGGTCAAAAGGTCACAATCACTCATACTACAGTACGGACTGTACAGGTCAAAAGGTCACAATCACTCTTAGTACTGTACGGACTGTACAGGTCAAAAGGTCACAATCACTCTTAGTACTGTACGGACTGTACAGGTCAAAAGGTCACAATCACTCATACTACAGTACGGACTGTTCAGGTCAAAAGGTCACAATCACTCATACTACAGTACGGACTGTACAGGTCAAAAGGTCACAATCACTCATACTACAGTACGGACTGTTCAGGTCAAAAGGTCACAATCACTCATACTACAGTACGGACTGTACAGGTCAAAAGGTCACAATCACTCATAGTACTGTACGGACTGTACAGGTCAAAAGGTCACAATCACTCATAATACAATCACTCATCTCTGGGGATCCTGACCATCACCTAGCAACAATAGTACCGCTGGGGAAATGCAGTACGTGGCCTCGGGTGTGTTTGTAAACACTGGACTCTATGTTAAGAGTAACATGAAGATGACTGAAGAGGATTGGACTGACAGTAACAGGAGCAGAGTAGAAATTCCACCCCCCCACACACACACTACCCAGTTCACATGGGATTATATCTATGCAGTCGAAACTTGCCAGAGATTCCCATCCCCCTAGAGAAAAATGGCATTAGCTGGCAATCCCTCTTTATGCTCGGGTGGGAACTGCTGTTCGGACTTTAAACCAGAGAGACAGACAGCCCCGGGAAAGACGAGAGAAGCCAGGTCAAAGTGTGAGGTCCATGTAGAGTGGAGAATGTAAAGAAGGGATGATACAGGGGACGGGTCCACATGTTGGTGAGTGGTTCTCTGTTCTCCCAGGTACAAAACGACAGCCCCATGGCGATGGGCTACAATCGCTCACCGTTACAACGATCCGGAGGAGGCGGTCTGTTTATAAATGTGCCACGCAAGTTCCTGGTGCTGACTTCACACACGACCGCCATGTTGCCTTCCAGATGTATTTATCTGGGGGTTGGGAGGAGATTTCCTCATCACATATTTAACTGTGTTGGAACAGATGTCGCTGGTCCATTGCGTCAGAACACTAGCCAGACAGACTGCGCTTACAGTAATCAACCGGGTCAGATGTAATATGAGGGCTGTCGGGTTCAGATTGTACCGGCCGTTTTATCGATGTCCGCTCGTCTGTAGACTGATATGTTGGGAGGGATGTTACCTCTGACTATTATGGCGGTTTGGTTTATGGGCAAACGTTGGGTCGTTTGAGGAGCCATCATCCTCACTCACATTGCTAGATTGTGGTTGATGCTTTCCAGGACAAGACTCACAGATAATGATCGGCGGAGCTTGTTACTCTTTCTCTCTTCTTCCCCCTTCCAATTGTTTTGAATCCATCTTTGTCCACCTCCACATCCTGTTTTATTCACATTGTGAGCACATTCCTTCCTAATGCAGTGGCAGTTATTTCAACACAGACAGACAATGTTTCAGATCTCCGGTAGTACGTCGTATTGAACAGCAGTCACTTGTCCCTTAGTGGCTAGGTAAACCTGGTCGAAAAAACAGCTCTGACCCCCCCATCTCCCCCCCAAGGAGCCCGATTGGTGGAAGTCAAACTTGTGACTGAGGTTTTTCTCTGGGCCACAGAAAAGCTGAGGAGAGTCGCATAAGGGAAAAGGCTTGGGGCTGTTTTCTCACCAGGAAGTTGTGCTCTCGCAGTATTTAACCCTCTCTCTGTCCTGGACCTCAGACAGAATGAAAAATCAGCTCCCAGGCCATCCGTCTAACAAGATCCAATATGATGATTCACTGCCGCCCATCATCGGAGTCGGGGTGTTGGAGATGCTGGAGCCCAAACTACCCAAAAGCTGCGTGGGAACCTACTGTGGTTTCCTGATTCGAAACTCGCTGCTGGCCCTCACAATTCTGGGTAGGTACCCAGGGTAGTTAGGCGCTGCTCTCAGACACCCTCCTCCGATGCCTCTGAACTGGAATTGCTTCTCTCCGTCGGAGGGGTTGGAGAGCAAGCGTCTGCCGTGCTGAACTCCTGTATCGCTCTGTGTCGTTTGATAGGCGTGGTGGCGGGCTCGCTGTTCGGAATGCTCCTACGCTACCTGTTGGTGACGGACCCCGACACCCTGATGCTGGTGTCCTTCCCCGGGGACATCCTCATGAGGATGCTGAAGATGCTCATCTTGCCCCTCATTATCTCCAGCCTCATCTCCGGTACGCCGTTGATTTGTTGAACACACGCACACACGCACGCGCACATTGGCACGGACTGAAACACACACTGACACGCCGCTGCAGGCGAACGGTGAGACGTTCTTCAGTTTCTCCGTTTCCCTTCAGGTCTGGCCGGTCTGGACGCTCGTGCCAGTGGAAGGATGGGATCCAGGGCCATGGTCTACTACATGTCCACCACAGTGATCGCTGCCGTCCTGGGGGTCATCCTGGTTCTGGGGATCCACCCGGGGAACCCAAAACTCAGGAACAGCGAGCAGGAACAGAACACGGCCCCAAAAAACCAGGAGGTTAGCAGTCTTGATGCCTTCATGGACCTCGTCAGGAATCTGTTCCCCGAAAATCTTGTGCAAGCCTGCTTTCAACAGGTAAGACCCAGACCTAGAACCAGACCTAAACCCAGAACTAATCCCAGACCTAAACCCAGAACTAATCCCAGACCTAAACCCAGAACTAATCCCAGACCTAAACCCAGAACTAATCCCAGACCTGAACCCAGAATTAAACCCATAATTAAACCCAGAACTAAACTCAGAACTAAACTCAGAACTAATTATTTTAAAACCACTAGTAGAAAATACTTTAATAAGACACTTTTGATTACATGGAAACATATAGCTACCAGAAATGTAATCAGTGTAATGTGATAGGAGATTCAGACCCTGATCACCACAGGGTTCTGGAGTGTTCATACTGAAGGAGACAGTGTACGTATGGATGAATTTGAATCCTCTAATTCATGCTATGTTTTAAAAATTGATGAGCTGATTTTGTTGGAAATGTTATGTGGCTATTGAAATTCAGATCACAATCTAAAATTACCCCAAGACTTTTTGCTCGTCTAATAGTCTTAAGGCTCACTGTGTCTTTTAAGATTAATTACTGACTGGCACCAAAAACAATTATTGTAGTTTTGTTCATCATTGATTTGTTGAAGACACTGACAGACTGAGTCTATATGACCATAGTCACAAGAAGAAAGCGCTATATGGATTTGGGTGTCATCTACATATTTAAAATAAGCAATTTTGTTGTTAGCATATTAAATAGAACCCAATATAGAGCCTTGCAGGACCCCACATGTCATGCTAGTTCTCTCTGAAACCAAGTTGCCTATGGAGACAAAGGACCGTATCACTAAGACCAACCCAGTTTTACAATCAGGATAGTAGTATTGAGTGGTCAACTATGTTGAATGCTGCGCCAACAGTGCTATACCACAAGGATTGTCATTTTATTGTAATCATTGTTTGGACGAATGTTGTTCAAATCTGTAATGAGCGCAGACTCAGTGCTGTGGTGGTCCGAAATCCGGATTGCTAGTTTTCTCTGTTTGAACAACATTTTCCATGATTTGACCTGTGAAGGCTACATTTCATATAAAGTTGCTCTGTAGTTGCTGACAACACAAGGGTTCAGGCGATGCTAACAGAGGATTAACGACTGCCTTTTTTAGGGCCTTTGGAAGAAGCCGTTGCAGAAGATGTACTGCAAATATAAATTATCAGTAGGGCTACTGAATATGCAGTATCTTTTTTAAATGCACATGGATAATTGTAACAAGTTTGTTGTCTTTGAGTACAATGCAACAATGCAACCAATTTCATAGATATATTTTTGGATGGAAAAGTTTTCAATTTAACTAGATGTAGGTTTGATTTGGCCCTCATCTTTCTAATGGCATGTGCCACAAAGAGCCAGCAGTGGACAGCAGAGGACTGGTCAGAATATGATAGGGCAGGATAGAATACGACAAGAGAGGATTGGATTGGGGAGGATAGGGGAGGATAGAGGAGGATAGGGGAGGATAGGGGAGGATATGGAAGGATATGGGAGGATAGGGGAGGATAGAGGAGGATAGGGGAGGATATGGGAGAATAGGGGAGGATAGAGGAGGATAGAGGAGGATAGTGTAGGATAGAGGAGGATAGGGGAGGATAGGGGAGGATAGAGGAGGATAGAGGAGGATAGAGGAGGATAGAGGAGGATAGAGGAGGATAGGGAGGATAGGGGAGGATAGAGGAGGATAGATGAGGATAGAGGAGGATAGGGGAGGATAGAGGAGGATAGGGGAGGATAGAGGAGGATAGAGGAGGATAGAGGAGGATAGGGGAGGATAGGGGAGGATAGAGGAGGATAGAGGAGGATAGAGGAGGATAGGGGAGGATAGATGAGGATAGAGGAGGATAGGGGAGGATAGAGGAGGATAGATGAGGATAGAGGAGGATAGAGGAGGATAGAGGAGGATAGGGGAGGATAGGGGAGGATAGGGGAGGATAGAGGAGGATAGAGGAGGATAGAGGAGGATAGGGGAGGATAGGGGAGGATAGGGGAGGATAGAGGAGGATAGAGGAGGATAGAGGAGGATAGGGGAGGATAGATGAGGATAGAGGAGGATAGGGGAGGATAGAGGAGGATAGAGGAGGATAGGGGAGGATAGGGGAGGATAGGGGAGGATAGGGGAGGATAGGGGAGGATAGGGGAGGATAGGGGAGGATAGGGGAGGATAGGGGAGGATAGGGGAGGATAGAGGAGGATAGAGGAGGATAGAGGAGGATAGGGGAGGATAGAGGAGGATAGAGGAGGATAGAGGAGGATAGGGGAGGATAGGGGAGGATAGATGAGGATAGAGGAGGATAGGGGAGGATAGAGGAGGATAGAGGAGGATAGAGGAGGATAGAGGAGGATAGGGGAGGATAGGGAGGATAGTGTAGGATAGGGGAGGATAGGGGAGGATAGGGGAGGATAGGGGAAGATAGGGGAGGATATGGGAGGATAGGGGAGGATAGGGGAGGATAGAGGCTGACAGGACTGGTGAAACTCTCTGTGGGATTCACATTATCCAGTAGATTTGTTGTTGTTCATACAAGCAGGCAGGTCATTTTTAACAATAATCCTCAATCATGTCAGAGCAGTTGCTTTCTTTGGTCCAAATCCTACTTTTTCTTTATTTCTCCTATTTGCACTTTATCTTTCTCTTTCACTTTCTCGTTCACATTTGTGTCTAAATGGTTATAAATTAGACTGGGTTAGACTGGGTGAGGGTCAGACCATTCTGTGTGAAAATCTCTTTACAGCAATGTTGAGTTGTCTGTATTTACTGCAATAAGACATCTGCGTTGATGTGTGTGTGTGTGTGTGTGTGTGTGTGTGTGTGTGTGTGTGTGTGTGTGTGTGTGTGTGTGTGTGTGTGTGTGTGTGTGTGTGTGTGGGGGGTGTGTGTGTGTGTGTGTGTGTGTGTGTGCTGTCTCAGTGTTTGTGTGTGTGTGTGTGTGTGTGTGTGCTGTCTCAGTGTTTGTGTGTGTGTGTGTGTGTGTGTGTGTGTGTGTGTGTGTGTGTGTGTGTGTGTGTGTGTGTGTGTGTGTGTGTGTGTGTGTGTGTGTGTGTGTGTGTGTGTGTGTGTGTGTGTGCTGTCTCAGTGTTTGTCTTTGTCAGAGATTCATTGATGCTGTAATTGCTTTTGCATGATTCTCTCACTGCTCCATTTTCCATCTTTCATCTTCTCGCTCTCTTCCATTCTCTTTCGCCGTCCCTCTCTTTCGGCCTCTGTATACATATTTGTCATTTTCTCTGTTGCTTTCTGGATCGCTTCCCCCCCTTCAGGTTCAAACAGTGGCAAAGTCGGTCTCAGTAACGCCCCCGAACCAGACAGAACCTGTCGTTGTCAGAGTGAAGAAGTTGGAGTTCAAATGGGGCATGAACGTTCTGGGTAATAGAACGCTATGGTTCCTTCCTCTGTGTTAACTGGCTGGGCAGCAATGTCTTGTTCCATGATGACGTTCCTTCATTGAAAAGCACCTCCACTCCTCATAAACGGATAATATCATGTTGCGAATCTTCTTCCAAAAAGGTTTGATTGGGTTCTTCATCACATTTGGTATATGCATGGGGAAGATGGGAGAGAAAGGAAAACTCGTGTCAGATTTCTTCAACATCCTCAACGAGATCATCATGAAGATGGTGGGCATTATCATGTGGTAGGTGTCTGAACATTCCTGTCACTTCCTGTCACCTGTCTGTCCTCCAGTGAGTCTCCGTGTCTGTCCTCCTGTGTCTTTGCTGTCTGTCTTTCTGTGTGTCCCTGTCATCCTGTCTGTGTCTTTGCTGTCTGTCTTCCTGTGTGTCCCTGTCTGTCATTTCTATGTCTTCCTGTCTGTCTTTCTGTGTGTCCCTGTTTTCCTGTCTGTCTTTCTGTGTGTCCCTGTCTTCCTGTGTTTCTCTTTCATCATGTTTGTGTCTTTCTGTCTGTCTTTCTGTGTGTCCCTGTCTTCCTGTGTTTCTCTTTCATCATGTTTGTGTCTTTCTGTCTGTCTTTCTGTGTGTCCCTGTTTTCCTGTCTGTCTTTCTGGGTGCCCCTGTCTTCCTGTGTTTCTCTTTCATCATGTTTGTGTCTTTCTGTCTGTCTTTCTGTGTGTCCCTGTCTTCCTGTCTGTCTTTCTGTGTGTCCCTGTCTTCATGTGTTTCTCTTTCATCATGTTTGTGTCTTTCTGTCTGTCTTTCTGTGTGTCCCTGTCTTCCAGTCTGTCCTTCTGTGTGTCCCTGTCTTCCTGTCTGTCTTTCTGTGTGTCCCTGTCTTCCTGTCTGTCCTTCTGTGTGTCCCTGTCTTCCTGTCTGTCTTTCTGTGTGTCCCTGTCTTCCAGTCTGACCTTCTGTGTGTCCCTGTCTTCCTGTCTGTCTTTCTGTGTGTCCCTGTCTTCCTGTCTGTCTTTCTGTGTGTCCCTGTCTTCCTGTCTGTCCTTCTGTGTGTCCCTGTCTTCCTGTCTGTCTTTCTGTGTGTCCCTGTCTTCCAGTCTGTCCTTCTGTGTGTCCCTGTCTTCCTGTCTGTCTTTCTGTGTGTCCCTGTCTTCCTGTCTGTCTTTCTGTGTGTCCCTGTCTTCCTGTCTGTCTTTCTGTGTGTCCCTGTCTTCCTGTCTGTCTTTCTGTGTGTCCCTGTCTTCCTGTCTGTCTTTCTGTGTGTCCCTGTCTTCCTGTCTGTCTTACTGTGTGTGTACCTGCATTCTATTCTGTCTTCATGTCTGCTTCAAGGTCTGTTTCTCGTTCAGTGGATCAATGGCTGCAGCGCTGAAAAACATTCTATGGGTGCCACACACACATGCACAGACACACACACACACAGATCACTGACTGTGATAAATAAGGGGAGGAATGTGTTCATGAGACAAATAGTGGGAACTGGGACTTAGGACCGAGAAAGGCATGGAAAGTAGAGAAATATTGGGAGAAGTAAAAAGATTCTCTTAAACCCTGTCGGGTTTGGAATGCCGTCGAGGAGCGGGAATGATAGTAGAGCAAAAGCATGTCTGGTTCCCAGGGGCAGGAGGGCGGAAGAGGTCCAGAACGTAATGAATCCTCAGTCAGGAGAGCCACCACTGCCCAGCAGGTCAGCAAGATCAGAGAGCAGACGGACTGAGGCAGAATGGGCTGGATAGACGTGACCGGGTTCACATCTCCGGAGTGTTACGGAGACCCTGAGGCTTTGTAGAACAGAATTAGACAGGGGAGAGAGAGAAAGAGAGAAAGAAGGAGGGAGAGAGAAAGAGAAAGAAGGAGGGAGAGAGAGAGAAAGAAGGAGGGAGAGAGAGAGAGAAAGAAGGAGAGAGAGAAAGAGACCTGGTCACTACTCCTCTCTGTGTCTCTCCCCTGTCCATTGACTTTCTCTCGTTCTCTCTCTCTCTCGGCTGACGGAAGCACCCTCTTTCGGCGTCCATCTGTTTGTTGTGCCGCTCAGTTTCCAGAGAAACGTTGTCCCCTATACCAGTGCCCCAGTGTAAACCAGCCCCGTTACACACATTTATCACTACAGAGCCGGCCGACATATACAATCAACACAGATCTCCAGATACTCCGGTCAGTACATGACACAGAGCCAGGCGGCTCTGGGTGAACGCCGTCGTTTCGCCTCCTAGATAAACACCCGGTGTGTTGATCTTACCGATGTCCAGCTGAGATTCCTTGATCTCCCCGTCCCACTCGTAGTTAATTACATCTTGATTGTACACATGAATACACATGTCACGCCAGTGGCGTTCTGATGAGTTCTAACAGGAAGTGGGTTCCTCTCCTCAACCTCGTCCCAACGTATGAGCGACGCTGGATTTAGGGCCTTCGCTGAACGACGATGACGAATAAAAAGGGACGTTGTGTGTCCCAATCCAGGTACTCCCCAATTGGCATTGCCTCTCTAATCTCAGGGAAGATAGCGGCCATCGGGGACCTGGAGATGGTGGCCAGGCAGCTGGGCATGTACATGGTGACCGTCATGGTTGGCCTGGTGATTCACGGGGGCATCATCCTACCATTCATCTTCTTCATCGTCACCAGGAAGAACCCTTTCACGTTCTACTCCGGGATCTTCCAGGCCTGGATTACCGCCCTGGGCACGGCCAGCAGGTATGGGCAGGAGGGACCATTGAAACGGGGGTTATGTGTGCGCTTAAGGGGGGTGGGTGGGGGTATGTGATTTTAGGAGCGATAGACAAAAGACGTTTTACATAAACGTGAATGTGCCCGTGGTATCTCGAGAACGAGCCAATCTTGACGGATTCATCTCTCATATATTTAAAGTTAAGAAAGTTCCAGAGTTTCTGCATGACATTCATATACAAAACCGACACAATGAGGTGTGAGGAAGTTCTGATCGCAAATAAAACACATGATGAACTGAATCCGGAGGTTTAGATGCTGACGCTGAGGTGAACACGTGTTAAACATCACCATAATCATGTAGTGACGCGAAGGTGGCTTGCGCATGCTTAGGCAATAGTCACATCTGTTTCATCAACATTAGAACTGTATTTTTTAAAGTAATGATTTTCAATCATACAAAACCCAAGATATTTATAGTAGGAAACGTGTTGTATTACAGAGCCGGATCCAGGGTAAATATTTTGAAATCGTCCAAACATAGACTTGGAGGAAGCATATTTTTGTATTTTTAGTTTGCATTTTTGTTTGCATTCAGTACATATCTAAGATCTATGATGGATTTTTGCAGTAGTATTGTATAAACTGCACCCTGTATACACAGTGGATATAAAACATCTAAACACCCCTGTTAAAAACCCTGTGAAAAAAATAGACAAAAATAAATTATGTCAGATCTTTTTCCACCACCTTAATGTGACCTATGGCGTGAACAATAGAATAGAAAAACAAATGAAATGTTTGAGGGAAAGCCTTAATTTGTGATTAATCAGAGTCACTTTAAATGATGTCAGGTGTGTACTGTATGACAGTTTGAATGTGATTGGTTAAATCTGAACACAGCCACACCCCCAGTTATAAGAGGGTGTGCATACTTATGCAACCAGGTTATTGTTAATTTCCCAATTGAATTGTTCACGTTATGGGTCGCATTGAAAGTGGAAAACGTTTTATTTTGGACGAAATTATTTGTCTTTAGAATGGGCCAAACTGCCTGTGTTTCTCCTGGATGTTAGGCTGCTGTATCCAACTAGCATTTGGCACATTAGAGAGTCTATGGAATAAGAGTAATCCTATCAACTTTACTCTAATTATATCATGACTGGGGCTTAGCTTAATATCAAATTCATGCAATTCACATGTTGGATTAAAGGGAACCACTTCTGTTGTTTTTGGTGGTGTTAGATTGAACTCTTCTATAACCCTCTCTCTCTCTCAATCAATCAATCAATCAAATTTATTTTATAAAGCCCTGTTTACAACACAGATGTCACAAAGTGCTTTTATAAACACCCAGCCTGAACCCGACAGAGCACACATCATTAAGTTGATACAAGTTGATACACAGCGGCTAGGAAAAACTCCCTGATGGGTCGAATTTAGGAAGAAACCTAGAGGACCCAGGCTCTGGGGGAATGCCAGTCCTCTCCTATTTTCACTCCCGCATTCCTATCTCTGTAATGAATGTATATCCTCTCATTCCCTTCTATTTTCTTGTCTTCATGTCCTTCTACCTGTCTATTCCTTTCTTACCCACTCCTTTTCTTAGTGCCGGAACGTTGCCGGTCACATTTCGCTGTCTGGAGGAGAATCTGAAGATCGATAAGCGTGTGACGCGTTTTGTGCTCCCTATCGGAGCCACCATCAACATGGACGGCACAGCCCTGTACGAGGCGGTGGCGGCCATCTTTATCGCTCAGATGAATGACATCAACCTAGATTCAGGACAGATTGTAACCGTCAGGTAGGACACTTCTTTGACGGAGGCCCCAGCTCTGGGTGTTGTGGTACCTGGGAGTAGGGATGGTGATTTTATTGATTTTTGGTGTATTAGGGGTGGGGTGTATTAGGGGCGTGGTGTATTAGTGGCGGGGTGTATTGGGGGGGTGTATTGAGGGGATTAGGTCTATGACCAATACATTGCAATGTGCTGTATCCACGCAAACTCGTTGTGTTCTTAGCTGTGGTATATTAACCATATAATTTATGAAACCTTTTCAGGCCCTTATTTTTTATATAAATACTAAATGTTTGTTTCTTACTGTTTAAGTAGACCACCCTTTCTCAGGCAATATATTTCTATATTGGGGGCGGTGTCTTATATCAGTGTGTGATATCATTTCCTCCTCCCTCTCTCTCTCGTCTTCCTCCCCTCTTCCCCTTTATGTCCTCCCAGCATGACAGCCACTCTGGCCAGCGTTGGGGCAGCCAGTATTCCCAGTGCAGGCCTGGTCACTATGCTACTGATCCTGACTGCTGTGGGCCTGCCCACCCAGGACATCAGCCTGCTAATCGCTGTCGACTGGCTGCTGTGAGTCACGCACAATCACTCGGATAGTATTATACTAAGAAGCCTTTTCACTCAGCATTATAAGAGCCTACCAAGACCTAACGTTTGCTTTCAGACTCAATGAGTGTTTACATCAAGTTCCTCCGACAGGCAACATGTTGTAATCAGTAAGTTGTTCTGCTGTGAATGACCCAACTAGTGGTCACGTGACTGGATGATTAGTCATGGCTGTGTGTTTGATCAGTGACAGAATGCGCACCTCCATCAACGTGGTGGGAGACTCGTTTGGCGCCGGTATCGTGGACCACCTATCCAAGGCGGAGCTGGCCGCGATCGACGCCGAGCTCATCCCGCCCGACGACGAGGAGTTCATTCCCCCGCCTCCGATCCTCTGCGAGATGGACCTGGTGGACCCGATGAGACCTCCACAGCTCCCCCCGCGCTCCCCCCGCCCGGCCAAACCCAACCACCACGGCCACTCCGGCCTGTCCCAGATCCACTCCATCTCCAACTCACCGCGCTCCATCCGATCGCCGTCTCCCGGTTCGCTCCGCTCCCCCTCCCCGCGCTCCGTCTGTTCCCGCTCCCACTCCCCGCGGCCCTCCGCTTTCCGCACCCACTCCCCGCGCCTCCTCCGCAGAGTGGAGCCCGGCTACACCGCCCTGCCCAGCCACGACAACCAGGTAGTTTGGCTTCTTTATGAATCACTGCAGCCTTCTGACTGGATATCCTACCCCTGGTTAAACTGTTAGCTTAGACTCGATGCTGCTCTTTATATTAGTTTGATTAGACAAAGATGCTTATCAATTACAAATTACACAGTTGTCCTGTCACCGAAGGAGTTATCTAATCCTGTCACTGTCTTCCCAGATTCCCACAATTCACCGTCCCCAGAAAGAGAGAGACAGAAGGGACAGAGACAGAGAGTCTGACAGAGAGAGGGAGCGTCTTCGCGGTCGGGAAAGCAACCGCTACCAGAGCGAGACTGAGGAAGAGGAGGAGAGGGACAGGGGCATGGACGAAGGGAGCGACGGAGAAGAGAGCGACGACACAGCTTACGACCGCAGGAACGCCATACCATCGTGTGATCTTCCCTGAGTGAGAGACCTCCGCGTATTAGCGTCTGTATGGTTACAGGTTTTCATTTCACCTGTTCATCGTCCCGTTACCAAAGCAACCATCCAGGTTGTTTCTGGCTTTGTTGGTGGTTGCCACACTTTACATAAGTCGCATCTAGAAGATGTTTACAGTGTTCTGGTTATGTATTGGCTCCTGTTAGACACATACCTGGGTCGAAATAGCTTCGAGAGATGACTATGTTTATGTTGCTATCGTATATTTTACTTTGCTATGGCCAAACCATTGAAAGGCCTTTAATGATGAATCCATGCTACTTTTGGCCATTGGTGTGCTGCAGAAGAGAGCTGAAATATAGCGGCCCGTCCTCAATCAACTTGGCAATATTCTCTCATCATCCTTGTCTTGTTTTTAGCATTTTAATTAGCAGTAACTCAACCCGTAACTCTTCCCTTTCCTGTGGTAGAGAGAGATGCCGTATAAACAATCTGGTGTTGGGGCTTGTCATTTTTTGTTGGGCATAAATTAATGCCCAATTATAAAAGTAATCCTCTCAACAACTAATTCAAAATCGTCTACTTCTGTAATTGAATATGTCCCATAAACTTCACGTATAGCGGCTCGGTAAATCTAAAGGGAATAAAACAAACACTGTATGCAAACATAACTTTTTATACTGTCTTCTTCACTTGACGTTTATATTGTTATTAATGAGAATTAATGGACGTTTTGTTTTTTTGTAGTCGTGTTGCAGATGTGTGAGATGATGTTCGTTGTTTTTTCGCTCATTGCAACAGTCTGTGTCGGTCTGTCATCATTTTGGTCTGGATATTTATTTACTTGTTTCTTCTTGTATTATTTCAGTTTTTTTATTGTAAGAGATATTCTCATTGGTTTCCCCATTCTGGTTTTCTATCCCTTTGAAAGACCTTACATTCAAGCCTAATATTGCCTCCCAAAACCATTCAATCTTTTACGCACATTTGCAGAAACAGGTTGTGTGAATAATGTATTTAATAAATTCTTAAAGATTGATTTAAATTATAATGACAATGATTTCGCATTTTTCAGTGTCCAATTCGATGACTAAAATCAGTAATAAAATCCAGTGGAGTTTCAACACATGTACCGAGGTGTGTATAAACACACACACACACACACACTCACTCACACACACACACGCACGCACGCACGCACACACACACACACACACACACACACACACACACACACACACACACACACACACACACACACACACACACACACACACTCACTCACTCACTCACTCACTCACTCACTTACACACACAGATATCAACTCACTTAATCCTCTCAAAGAAGTTAAAATGTGTAAGAAGGGAGATTGAAAAGGAGGAATGGGAATGGTGGATGGTGGAGCAGCAGATGGCCAGAACACATCCACCCCACTCATCCTTCCCAGACCCCCGTAGGGCAACTGTGGATAATTGCAACTGGGACTGACGTTAGTGTTGGGACCCGGCACGTCAGAGATCGAGGGGAGGAACCAGGGCTGATGACACAGGGACAGCAGCCCAGAGCGGGCTCCCAGAACCAAGTGAATCCAGTAAACAGAGTAAACGGGGAGACAAGCCGAGTCTTCTTTATTTAAATGCATTTCTTCTATGAGTCACACTGAGACTGAGGTCTCTTTCACAGTGTCCTGGTTACGAACTCGTTGTCAACAACAACGTCCCCAATCAATGTTCTGTGCTGCCCAAAATGTCCGGAACCATATAATTGGAGAACATTTCTGGTAACACTTTATTTTGAGAGCCCCAAAAGTGTTTCTGTGGATGCTATACAGATTATCTACTGCCCATCATTAATATTTTAACTATCTACAAACATTTTTCCTGAACTTAACATTTGCCCTAACCTTAACCCTCATCCTAAACCTTAATCTAAACCTAACCATATCCCTAATTTTCACTTTTAATCTAAACCTTAATCTAAACCTAACCATATCCCTAATTTTCACTTTTAATCTAAACCTTAATCTAAACCTAACAATATCCCTAATGTTAACTTTTATTCTAAACCTTAATCTAAACCTAACCATATCCCTAATGTTAACTTTCATTCTAAACCTTAATCTAAACCTAACCATATCCCTAATGTTAACTTTCATTCTAAACCTTAATCTAAACCTAACCATATCCCTAATGTTAACTTTTATTCTAAACCTTAATCTAAACCTAACCATATCCCTAATGTTCACTTTTATTCTAAACATTAATCTAAACCTAACCATATCCCTAATGTTAACTTTCATTCTAAACCTTAATCTAAACCTAACCATATCCCTAATGTTCACTTTCATTCTAAACCTTAATCTAAACCTAACCATATCCCTAATGTTAACTTTCATTCTAAACCTTAATCTAAACCTAACCATATCCCTAATGTTAACTTTTATTCTAAACCTTAATCTAAACCTAACCATATCCCTAATGTTCACTTTTATTCTAAACCTTAATCTAAACCTAACCATATCCCTAATGTTCACGTTTATTCTAAACCTTAATCTAAACCTAACCATATCCCTAATGTTCACTTTTATTCTAAACCTTAATCTAAACCTAACCATATCCCTAATGTTAACTTTTATTCTAAACCTTAATCTAAACCTAACCATATCCCTAATGTTAACTTTTATTCTAAACCTTAATCTAAACCTAACCATATCCCTAATGTTCACTTTTATTCTAAACCTTAATCTAAACCTAACCATATCCCTAATGTTCACTTTTATTCTAAACCTTAATCTAAACCTAACCATATCCCTAATGTTAACTTTTATTCTAAACCTTAATCTAAACCTAACCATATCCCTAATGTTCACCTTCATTCTAAACCTTAATCTAAACCTAACCATATCCCTAATGTTCACTTTTATTCTAAACCTTAATCTAAACCTAACCATATCCCTAATGCTAACCATCATCCTGAACCTCAATTTAAACCTGACCATATCCAGGCCCTTAACCCTTATTTAAAACATGAATTTGAATCTAACCATATTCTTAACCTTAACGAGCTGTTGCTTATCAATAGATTTTTTGAATGTTTGTTGATAGTATTACTATTTATAGAACACATACACATACTCTCTATATAAAGCTAAACCCAATTCTTTGCTGCTGCTTGCATCTGTATTACAACTTCAAATCTAAAACAGACGCACATTAAATATTTACTTTTCGAGATAAATAGTTCCAACTGTGCTTCCATCGGGAGAGTTATTTCAATGTCCTGCAAAATGGCAAGCATTTAATGGTTTGAAATCAGTTGTAATGTTTATAAGATTCTCCTCGTCAAAGACCAAGGTTCTAGTGTTTTACCTGTCTCCTGATCCCTACTGTCAATAAAAGACTTAACGTAATGAGCGTCTACTCCAAATAAAACCGACCGACAGTTTGACTATTAGAATGTCTATTCAGATAGTATTCAGAGAGACAGACAGTTTGACTATTAGAATGTCTATTCAGATAGTATTCAGAGAGACAGGCAGTTTGACTATTAGAATCTCTATTCAGATAGTATTCAGAGAGACAGACAGTTTGACTATTAGAATGTCTATTCAGACAGTTTGACTATTAGAATGTCTATTCAGATAGTATTCAGAGAGACAGACAGTTTGACTATTAGAATGTCTATTCAGATAGTATTCAGAGAGACAGGCAGTTTGACTATTAGAATCTCTATTCAGATAGTATTCAGAGAGACAGACAGTTTGACTATTAGAATGTCTATTCAGATAGTATTCAGAGAGACAGACAGTTTGACTATTAGAATGTCTATTTAGATAGTATTCAGAGAGACAGACAGTTTGACTATTAGAATGTCTATTCAGATAGTATTCAGAGAGACAGACAGTTTGACTATTAGAATGTCTATTCAGATAGTATTCAGAGAGACAGACCGTTTGACTATTAGAATGTCTATTCAGATAGTATTCAGAGAGACAGACAGTTTGACTATTAGAATGTCTATTCAGATAGTATTCAGAGAGACAGGCAGTTTGACTATTAGAATCTCTATTCAGATAGTATTCAGAGAGACAGACAGTTTGACTATTAGAATGTCTATTCAGATAGTATTCAGAGAGACAGGCAGTTTGACTATTAGAATCTCTATTCAGATAGTATTCAGAGAGACAGACAGTTTGACTATTAGAATGTCTATTCAGATAGTATTCAGAGAGACAGACAGTTTGACTATTAGAATGTCTATTCAGATAGTATTCAGAGAGACAGACAGTTTGACTATTAGAATGTCTATTCAGATAGTATTCAGAGAGACAGACAGTTTGACTATTAGAATGTCTATTCAGATAGTATTCAGAGAGACAGACAGTTTGACTATTAGAATGTCTATTCAGATAGTATTCAGAGAGACAGACAGTTTGACTATTAGAATGTCTATTCAGATAGTATTCAGAGAGACAGACAGTTTGACTATTAGAATGTCTATTCAGATAGTATTCAGAGAGACAGGCAGTTTGACTATTAGAATGTCTATTCAGATAGTATTCAGAGAGACAGACAGTTTGACTATTAGAATCTCTATTCAGATAGTATTCAGAGAGACAGACAGTTTGACTATTAGAATGTCTATTCAGATAGTATTCAGAGAGACAGGCAGTTTGACTATTAGAATCTCTATTCAGATAGTATTCAGAGAGACAGACAGTTTGACTATTAGAATGTCTATTCAGATAGTATTCAGAGAGACAGACAGTTTGACTATTAGAATGTCTATTCAGATAGTATTCAGAGAGACAGACAGTTTGACTATTAGAATGTCTATTCAGATAGTATTCAGAGAGACAGACAGTTTGACTATTAGAATGTCTATTCAGATAGTATTCAGAGAGACAGGCAGTTTGACTATTAGAATCTCTATTCAGATAGTATTCAGAGAGACAGGCAGTTTGACTAATAGAATGTCTATTCAGATAGTATTCAGAGAGACAGACAGTATGAATTCTTCAATGGCCTGAATATTTTTGGATTGTGTACAGGAATTTATCACACAACAAGAATGACATGTGATTTATTGTGGATTCCATGAATAGTAACCAAAGGCGATATATTCTAATCTTCAACCAAACCACAAAATACTAAATGAGTTGTCTCTGTATGAAACACTGGCACTGCTTGGACTTATGACAGGGATGTCGGCCAATCCGGTGGGAGGAGGTCAGGAATTTAATCATTGGGATAGTCAAGCAGTGAGGTTATACAGAGATGCCTCATCTTCTCTGAAACCCATGCTGTCCGTACTGCTGAACCGACTAAAACTTGTGTCGGTTTATCCCCGTTATTTTTATGTTGTGCTTTTCTGTTCAAGTAACGCTCGCAATCACTGAGTTTCTTCATTACTCTGACCAAGAAGAGCTCTGGATTATGTCACATCCATTTAGTGGCTGTTGCTACCTGAGCTGGGTGATGCGATCATTTTGTCCCCTGTTCACTGTAGCAGAGAGAACTATGACCCCTAGAGGCTTAAGAAAATTTGCAAGAAAAACAAATCAACCCAAGCCTTTGGAGTGTGTGTGTGAACTGTGACCTGAATTTTTCTTTCAAAATTAAACAGATGACATTAATTAATCTACCTATATATCATACCTTTCGTTGAGGTAACGACATTTGTCATTTGTCAGTGGTGTCTGTATGGCTTGCAAATTCATTTCTTCAGGTTTAATTCCAAGAAACACCCATGTATTTGTGTGCATGCGAGATTGTAAGTCTCAGGACTTTCTGGTAAACCTCTCAAAAGCATCCGATGACCCCCATTGACTCACCTTCCATTTCTGAGCAAAACAATGACTCTGTAATTGAGATGTGATAAAATATGATCTTTATTAATAAATAGATATGGTATAGTACAAACAGCGTTCACACTAAACAGAGCACAGTCATACATACTGGCAATTGCACAAGGACACACACACACACACACTTCCTCATCCATTTACACACTACCGCCTCTCATCCGACTTGGACAACAGCAATAGACAAACATCTGTGGTCATATGAGGACAAGCACAAAGCACATAAAACATGAAACGAATCAGCAAGCCCACCCAGTTATTCCAATGGATTGCTGCATTCCTACTGTGTTCTTTCTAAAACTCCTGGCGAGCTCTGGAGATTGGAGGCCTGTCAATTTGTGCACCTAACAAAAGACACTTAACAAATCAGCCACGGGGGGCGATGTGCTCCATGTGCTTGAAGAACGCTCTGGCTAATGACCGCAATGACCAACCAGAAGAAGTCACTGGAGCCTAACCTGATAAGGAGACCCACGGTGCCCCCGCCCACCCCCACCACGCGGCATCTTCCGGGTACCCCGGGCATCACGGCGTGGCCAGGAGCTGCAACTTTTGCCTCACACTGTGGCGTCACACAGGAGGCCCCCGAGAATTCCGCCAGTCGTAAGCGGGCCAACAAATGTAGCACCGGTGTTTTTGGACGGACCAGTAAAACATCAATGGGTTGAGAGTAGATGTGTGTGTTAGCCCTGGGCAACCAATGGGGAGGAAGGGTCAGCTGGAAAGCTGACAGGAACATGATTCATTAAAGCCCGGGGTCAAATTTCCCTGCTGCCCAGCCTGGCCGTATCCGTTACACAGAGCGAGGACCAACATGTAGCCCTGGTGCTTGTCCACACCACAGCCCCCCTAGTTGGTTTCTTTGTGCTCCATGTCAACACAATATCACTGCTGATCATTTATGACATAGCTTATCTAGGCAGATGCTCGGTCCCGTCAGCCGATTAACCCTCACACACATTCAAAACCCAGAAACAGTATTTAAGAAGCTAGCACACAATTCCAAGAGCTAGCCTGCAATAGCAAATACACGTATACTCATTTCACTTGAAGGGAGTTGACATGAAAAATATACTGTTGCAAGAGTTGTGTGTAACGTAATAGACAATTATGGATAGACAGTCTGGTTATAACATGAGGAAGATAAAAATAAAATGGTTTTCTGAACACTTAAATTAAAACAGATGCCCCCATGATTACTGATAATCTTAGAAAAACGCAAACCTCTTTTGTTTTGTTAAGGGTGAGAGGTGACCTTTCCCTCTCTGTGACCTTACTCAACGTTATTCAAAATGTATTCAGGATTAACTGTAATCATGATCGCGTTCACATTCATGTTAATTAGATTCTATTTTACAATAACATTTACTCTGAAATGACCCAGTACAATATGCCATTCTTTACGATTGAGCACA
This sequence comes from Dallia pectoralis, assembly GCA_029465975.1. Classification (NCBI taxonomy): domain Eukaryota; kingdom Metazoa; phylum Chordata; class Actinopteri; order Esociformes; family Umbridae; genus Dallia; species Dallia pectoralis. The sequence continues at coordinate 3,840,886 of CM055756.1, forward strand.
AAATTATCTGAGAAACAGATGATACAAACTGCAAATGCATCCAAGAGATTTAGGGAGATCAGTGGGCTAATAATATTGAAACAAATAAGTGTTGTTGTCTGTAAACAACAAGTGCTGCAATTTGTTTACCGTTTTCTCAAAATAAATTGAAATAATTTTCCACTCCTGGAAAAAAAGATAGTAATTAAACAGACAGACCCGGCATTTTATAATTGTTAATGATATATATTTGTAAATGTTTTTGGATCTTTGACTGGAAATATGCCATTTTAGTTCTTACATACTGGTTTAATAGGTTGTACATTACCTAGGTCACAGAATCATATCATGTTTTAAGGTCAGCGGAATAATCAAAAATGTAAAAATATGGAACTGTCCAAATACATTTAGACGTCGCCATGCATTCTCTCTCGGCTGATTTTTGTCAATATCATTAATAAATGATACTGCCAGTTTTTAGTGTCAATAGCACTAAAGCGATCTTGTTTGAAGGTAGTGTTCACATTATGAGAATTCAAAGACTGTGTGTGACCGTGGTCTCATGTGTACTGAAACTGAGTGTGTCACTGATATGAAAGTGTGCCCGGTGTAAATAACTAGTGTTCCTGTTTTATTTTACTCTGCCATCCATTTTCTTTCTTTCTGGTTTTCTATTTCACCCGAAGGAAGTGTGCAACTGTTGTTTTCAGAAGATCCTCTGTCAATCCTCACTCACACCTGAGTAACCAGAGGTTCCCTGAGGTACATGTTTCCTTTGGTCTCCCCGATTTCCTGCCCCCCACAGAGCCCAGCCAGCAGTGTCCCATTGAGAGGGTTACAGATCCCCCTGCCGTCGCCCAGATACAGTGGGACGTATTCCCCATCCCCGTCGGGGCCCTCGTCCCCCTCATCCGCCTCGTCGTCGTCCTCGTCCTCCCACAGGGAGGTGCTGACGTGGGTGAACTCGCTGCTGTTATCCAGACACTCCGTCTCTCTGTGGTAGAAGTAGCTGAAGTTGGACACGATGACGGGTACCGGCAAGGAGATTGTGAGCACGCCGGCAATGGCGCACATAGAGCCGACCAGCTTCCCCCCCAGAGTCTTGGGGAACATATCCCCGTAGCCCACTGTTGTCATGGACACCACCGCCCACCAGAAGGCCTCGGGAATGCTGGTGAACACCGTGTCGGGGCTGTCCGCCTCGGCGAAGTAGACGGCGCTGGAGAACAGGATGACTCCAATGAACAGGAAGAAGATGAGCAGGGCCAGCTCTCTGAGGCTGGCCTTCAGCGTCTGGCCCAGGATCTGGAGGCCCTTGGAGTGACGGGAGAGCTTGAAGATCCTGAATACCCGGATAAGCCTGATGACCCTGATGATGGCCAGAGACATGCCAGGGTCCTTGTTGGACGTCTTGTCCCGGGCCAGCTCGGTTCCCAAGGTGACGAAGTAGGGTATGATGGCGAGGAAGTCAATGGTGTTCATCACGTCCTTGAAGAAGTGCAGCTTACTGGGAGCGCTGGCTAAACGCATTGTGAGCTCAAAGGAGAACCAGAAGATACATATCGTCTCCACCAGGAAGAAGGGGTCATGGAAGACACTGGCAGTTGGGGGGACAGCGACAGTGACATTAGGGAGAGTCGGATGTGGATGGTAGGTGAATTTCTGGAGAGACAGAAGGAAACCAAAGGTGTTAGAAATAAAGCAAAAGTGACGTATAGGTGGGAGGCAGAACAATGACAAGAGTAGACAGGAACAGTATATACTGATAGATAGATCGCCTAGTTATAAAGATAGATACCCTGGCTATAGAGATATAGCCTGGTTATAAAGAAATACACCCGGTTATAGAGATATAGCCTTGTTATAGAGAGATATATCCTTGTTATAGAGATAGATACCATGGTTGTAGAGAAATATAGCCGGGTTATAGAGAGATATAGCCTGGTTATAGAGAAATATAGCCGGGTTATAGAGATATATAGCCTGTTATATAGCCTGGTTATAGAGAGATATAGCCTGGTTATAGAGAGATATAGCCTGGTTATAGAGAAATATAGCCTGTTATAGAGAGATATAGCCTGTTATATAGCCTGGTTATAGAGAGATATAGCCTGGTTATAGAGAGATATAGCCTGGTTATAGAGAAATATAGCCTGTTATAGAGAGATATAGCCTGTTATATAGCCTGGTTATAGAGAGATATAGCCTGGTTATAGAGAGATATAGCCTGGTTATAGAGAAATATAGCCTGTTATAGAGAGATATAGCCTGTTATATAGCCTGGTTATAGAGAGATATAGCCTGGTTATAGAGAGATATAGCCTGGTTATAGAGAAATATAGCCTGTTATAGAGAGATATAGCCTGTTATATAGCCTGGTTATAGAGAAATATAGCCTGTTATAGAGAGATATAGCCTGGTTATAGAGAAATATAGCCTGTTATAGAGAGATATAGCCTGTTATATAGCCTGGTTCTAGAGATAGATAGCTTTGTTATATAGCTAGATAGCCTGGTTATAGAAGTAGATAGACTCTGGTTACAGAGGTAAATGGACTGTGGTCAAGGATAAGACATAAAAACACTGAATACATAGTAAGATCTGTTAAATGTCATGGGGTAACCTAATGACGGGAGCAAACATGAGAGGAGGGAGTGTGGAGAAGTGATCATTTTAGCCGCAACAACATTTCTCTTCAGTCTGCACATGTGAAAAATGCTCCTGTCATCACAGCCTGATTAAGGCTGTGAACACTGTTATACTATGGTAGGATTACTTCTCTGTTTTCCTATCTTTCCTCACAGCATTTTGCTACAGTTGTGTTCTATACTTTACTATATTTGAAAAAGCATTGTATTGCGAATATATATATTGCGTGCATGTGACAGATAAATGTTTCATCACAGCTGGAATGACACAGGATTAAGACACTTCACTTCATATTGAAAATGTTTTCTAAGAAGCAGTCTTAAAGTGAATCAGTCAGCATGATGATTGATAGCATGACTGGCTGCCAGAAAGTTTGGAATGAAATAACCCTGACCTTACGTACTGCCTTCAATATATCATACTGAGGCAATAAACTGCAGGACTGTGTGGACTTGATTTTTAAGTTCCTTTGGGTCTTGTGGGTATTGTGATTACCTTGGGTACTGTCGAGTGTTGTGTATATGCCTGTCTATGTATGTGTGTGTGAAGGAGTTTTTTTGTGCTTATCCAGCAAATGCCCAGACATTTGTCACCCACTTTAATTGTCCTCACCTTTAAAGTTCAAAAGCCATGGTCACACTGCCCTGACAGTCATTCTCACTCTGTCACCCAATAACAAAGATAGAACAAACCATACATGCATTTGTGTCTTACAATACTTATGCCATGAGTTAGTGCTAGCTTTATACAGTGAGTTAAAGCTAGCTTTATTCAGTGGGTTAGTGCTAGCTTTATGCAATGAGTCAGTGCTAGCTTTATGCAGTGAGTTAGAGCTAGCTTTATGCAGTGAGTTAGAGCTAGCTTTATGCAGTGAGTTAGAGCTAGCTTTATTCAGTGAGTTAGTGCTAGTTTTATGCAATGAGTCAGTGCTATCTTTATGCAGTGAGTTAGAGCTAGCTTTATGCAGTGAGTTAGTGCTAGTTTTATTCAGTGAGTTGCAGTTAGCTTAAGGCATTGAGTAACAGCAATATTTTTCCAGTGAATCAGCACTAAAGCTAGCTAGCTCACGCAGTGAGGTTTAGCTAACTTAATGCTGCAAGTTACAGCTATAGTTTTGCACTGAGTTATGTGTAGTTTTTATGCTGTGAGTAAAATCTGTCTTTCAGCGTGGGGAGATGCAATTGTGAAAGGCAATGGTTTCTTTTCCATTGGCTCGTTTTAAGTCTGTACACAGCCGCAGCTGTGTCTTAGTTCAGATGTTCTGGTCATGTGGTTGAGAAAGAGATCAGGTGTTGTGTCTATATAATGCTTCGGTGAGACCAGCCGTGTAGCTTGTATTTTATGCTTTTCCGTGTATCGTGAAAGCCCAAAGCCAGATAAGCCCACCTTGTCAATATGCCACTAGGCATGTGGGCTTCATTTCATGCTGCGCTGGTCATCAAATAGGTGTTCTGTACTACTCTTTCCATTCCTCTTTCAATGGATATGAGTCAGCGTGTTTATTAATAGATACCAGTGTTTATGTGTTGATGTGCTCTTAGGGTTGTCCTTCCTCTATAGATAGCTGCTTTAGATCTCTAAGGGGTAACGGGAGACATACTCTTCCCTTCTCTTTACCTTCTCTCTCTCTCTCTCTCTCTCTCTCTCTCTCTCTCTATCAGTGTAGGAGTATCTGATTTAACAACCATACTAAAATAATCTCAGCAAAAGCCGGGTCACCTCTCTCTTTCTCCCACCATTTCTTCCCGGGGCTCCAATCTGTGTTCTTTTTACCCTGGTAACCCTGTCCTGACAAAGTGTTTTGTCACACCTCAGCGCTCCACGTTTCTCTTTTCCATAGGTCCTGTACGGTCCACGTCGTTGTATGATGTGTGTGTTGCGCGTGTGGTAGCACACACGTGTTTATGATCTACTGGTTGACACCTGTTAACTTGCGCCCGGAGTCATCCTTCACCAACAGATTTACCCCACACAATTACCCCATTATCACGCTCCCACCCTGCAGCCCTCTGTTCTTTTAGCCTCCTGTCAACATACATTCATCTTCATCCTGCTCCTCCCTCCAACTCTGTGTTAGTCACTTTTGTCTTAGACCCATCAACCTGCCCCCGTCTTCCCTTGAAGGACCCCTGCCTCCATCTTATTCGCTTCATGTGATCTGTGGTAGTCACCCTCCTCGGAGACCCATATCTTGATGCTAAAACGCTTCCTCCTTCTGTTTTAGCGATCTTCTCTATTAAGGTGGATTTTTATGTTTTAATTGTCTACACCTTCATGGATGACCTAGAGATTGATCGATATATCAAAAATATATATATAGGCCTACAGTACATATCATGTATAACCCTTTAATATTTGTAATTACTTTTTGATTATTCATATTTTTTGTCTTAATTGTAATGTCTTTACTATTCATTTACTTCAGTTAGTGATGGAGAGAGAAATGTATCTTTGGTGGACTCTTGGTTGATAAAAAATTGCGCCATCTGACTGAATTAGAGTAGCATCTGTTCTGGAGGGAGCAAATGATATGTTTAGCCTTCTAGAATACCTAGAAACTCAGCACCAACTGATAAGTAGTATTTATTTTGTTCTTGTTCTCAATTTTTTAATTTTACGACTTATAGTGTGGCTCCAACTGGTGTTTTTAACAATTATTTTGGCTAATTTGGGATCATCTCTATAGATTAACTTTCAACAAGTGGGAACGTTGGCTAACTTCGAGACTGTAGCTCTTCCATCCTTTATTTACTGATGGGTTTGAATGCTGCTGCTAGTGACATTATAGTGACATTATAGTCACATTGGCTACTGTGGTCTTACTGACAAAAGCTCAGGGCAGAGTAAGTTAGAGGTCAACCGTCTGTCCTCCCAATCAGTATGCATCGGTCATTCCTCTCCAGTCAACGTCTATTTCCCCACCTTGCTAAAAATCTTTCGAAGCCCACTCCACAACCGCCTAATACAACAACATGTTTCACAAACCCAGCTACCCCTGGAATGATCTTGCTTTTCAAGTATGCAATCTGAGAAGAAGCACTCGACATTTCAACCGCTCGTTGTAGACTTTACCAAGACATAGAAAGGTGACGAGGGAAGATGTTCAGACCACTTTGCATTCCAACCCAATGAAGTGTGCTCGTGCTCTAGCTCCGGTATGTTTGATAAAATGTATCAACTCTCTGGCTTTGCATGTTGTGATTATTGCACAACATTTTTAAGGGTGTTTCCCCACAGAGGACCTAAGAAGGGTTCACTGGACACTTTTTGCCTCTGTCTCATCTTGTACATCTGTGTACACGTTCTGTGTTCCCCTCAAGCCCTTCGCTCCCTCGTCAGCCCATACCTCTCTGAGCTCCTTCTCGTTCCTGAAGTCAGGCAGCGTTTCAATGCAGAAGATGGCGATGGACACCACAATGACCATGACGCTAATGATGGCAATGATGCGTGCGCCGGAGGAGGATTCGGGGTGCTCAAACAGCATCCACACTTTCCTCTGAAAATCGTTCTCGGGCAGCGCGGGTATCTCCTCCTTGGCGAAGCCCTCGTCCTCCTTAAAGCGCTCCAGGATGTCCTCCCCGAGCTCGTAGAAGCGCAGCTCCTCCATGAACACGTCCAGGGGCACGTTGGCAGGCCGCCGCAGCCGCCCGCCAGACTGGTAGAAGTAGAGGATGGCGTCGAAGCAGATCCGGTTGCGGTCCAAGAACAGCTCGTTGCGCAGCGGGTCGAAGTAGCGAATCCGGCGGCGGGGTTCCCCCAGCAGGGTGTCCGGAAACTGGGCCAGAGTGCGAAGCTGTGTCTCATAGCGCATCCCCGACACGTTAATGGCCAGTCGCTCTGTCAGAGCCCAGCCGCCCCTCCACACGGAGCCCGAGCGGCGGCGACTCTTCCCCTCCACCTTCTCCTTTTCGCTACCTTCGCTCTCTCTCTCCTTCTCTCCCTTCTCCGCCTTGTTGCGCTGGTCCTTCGTCCGCTTGTCGCTGTCGCTCTCCTGTTTCTTGTCGCCCCCTGCATCTCCTCCGCCTCCTCCTCCACCTCCTCCGTTGTCATGGTTCTCCATCAACCCTGGTCTGCCGTTGACTTTACTTTTGTCTATTTCTTCTGACACTCTGGAGAAGAGAAATGCACAGCTCTGCTGAAGTTATCAAGAAACACCTCAGGCACTGTAAAAGAAAAAAGGTAGACAGAGACGTTTAATTTTAAACATTTGTCTCTGGTGAATAAAAGTAGTTCACTCATTTGAATATTTGAGAGACGGATTACCAACTACAGTGCTTAGATGCAGTCATTTTTGGGTGAAGTTATTAATTGAGCATAGAAATGCAGTGACCTTTACACAGGTGGCTATTGCGTTATCTTGTTCATATAATATGTGTTTATTTTGGTTCCCTTTATGTAAACAGGACCAGAGTAGACGTTAGGATTTGGGCTGGGGTTCTCCAAAACAAGTCAACAAAAAGGACAAAAAACCGAAAGGAATATACACCATTATTACACCAATAAACAATGACCCCCAGGAATGTCACAAGACTGGAAGATCAAGTCAATACGTCTTTAGTGCGCAACCTGTTTTCACTTACAACACTCCAGGGTCCCGCCCACTTTCTTTACTAACCAATCTAGCGAATAGCAGTGTTTGACAACCAATCGGAATAAGGACTACAGTTTGTTTTCTGACACTCAGGCCTTCTCAAACGGGATAAGATTGCAATTGCAAATGTGTTGCAGGTCAGGAATGGCTCACCACAATTAGGACTAGATGATTATTGACAATTTGAATCAGGTGCTACCTCTGGAATTGATCCGACGGTTGTACATAGAAAGGTTGGGGACCTCCAAGGAAGGTTTTGAGAATCAACAGTTTACGCATATCATTCCATTTCATTAGTGTTTTTTTTCCCATTTGGTTAGTTTCTTCTTTACAAGGATGTCCACTGGACCATTGCTCAATGTAATTTGTATGCAAAAGGTGAGACAATAAATAGTTAGACTTTGTTGAGCAACATGTAATCAACAAGGTGCATTTCAAATCGTTTGGTTTTATGGAGATTCATATAAGATTTTGACCCATTGTTCTCAAACCTGCTGTATTGAAATTGTTGAGATTAAGAGCCAACAAGAATAAAGCAACACTGCTGTATATGTGCTTTTCTGAATCGCTCTATTGATCTACATGTTCAGACGAATAGCCATTGTTCCCCTACATCACTGTAACCTGTCACTTTGGCTAATTTTGTCACTGTAACCCGTAACTTTGGCTCATTTAATCACTGTAACCCGTCACTTTGGTTCATTTTGTCACAGTAGCCGTGTCACATTGGCTCATTATGTCACTGTAACCCGTCACTTTGGCTAAAAAATAAATACCACCAAGTCAAACTGCATAAAGGCTATTTAGGTCATGTTGTCTACAATTTAGAGGGTCTTTGTTGCAATCCTCTATAAAATAACTTATTTGGTTCTGGGACCCCAGATGAGTGCAATTAATAACGAGGCGTAAGTTTAAGCCAAAGGACTATGGACTTCGTAGGGGGAAAGTAAAAGTACTCCTGGCCTAAAAAGTCAAAGACAATAAAATAACCGCATGTTCTTAACCCGAATGATCACCCGCTGTTGCTGTGATATCTTTGAGGTAAGAGTAAAACAAATTAAAGGCAACTCAAAGTACTGTACAATGCCATAATCAGTTCCATCATAAATAATCAGTGAAATTGCCCTAAACGACTGATACAACAACATCCGATGGTACAGAAAGTACTTCAAAAGTGTTCTGTTGTTTCTGCCTTCGTCGATCCCCTGAGCGGGAGCTTGTGTTTTGGCTGGATATAATGACGATCCAAACATAAGTCATTCAGCAGACTGTGTTCTCCGTAGGAACTTAGAGTAGTGAGCAAATCATTTTGTGCTCATACTGGAGAAACACGTCATATCTGTGCGAGCCAGTGAAATCGCCTAGGTATTCTGAGTACCATGCTCTACTGACTGACCCAAATGGTACTGCATTTCAGTTAAACAAATAAATCCAACGAAACAACAAGCACAACTAGCAACTAGCTTGTCCTTTTTTTTACGCCAAGTAGATCGTCTCTCCTAGTATGTTACTTAAAAACCTAAATCTCCCTTTAAGGAAAGTCTCACAACAAGTACGTATTTCAAAGGAGTTCATCAAGTAATTCATGCCGGTTAACACGCAAAGATGCAAAAAATAAATTACAACGCAGATTATCATGAACATGACCCATCGTGTTAAAAAAAAATATCACTCTAACAGATGTTATTTCAATGACACGCTTTAATCTCTTTTGTCACAGTGCAAATGACACTTATGGCTAAAAAGCGTTTCCTTCAGAGGGAACACAGAATTTTTTTCCGAATGCCACTGACTTGGTCCCAGTCCGTTGTCATGCATGCTGGTCGGTAGCTGGAGCCATGACACTGGTTCCTATCGACTCGAAACAACATGCAGGTCCCCACTCACCCCTCCGTCAGCCAGCTGCTGTTGATAGAGACTAATTACACTTAACAGAGACGCGGTGCTCGTCGCTACTGTACCTCCACCCTGGGGTGGGATGTCTGCCTGTCTGCCTGTCTGTCTGCCTGTTGTCCTGCCTGTATATCCCTGACACGTGTCCCTCCCACCCCTCTAGCCGTGTCGGGGTCTGAGAGTGGAGGGGAACGTCCGGGGAACCGTGGATCCTTCAGGGGGGTGGTGTTAATCTGCCCGCTGATTCTCCACCCCCGGACGAAGCGGCGGTAGTTATGCTCGTTTGTAGGTCACTGTTTTAGATCTCCCCCCTATTGCCCTCTCTCACGCTCGCTATTTCGCCGTAGAATGCTGTCAGGTCGAAATTCAATCCGCCGTCGCCTCTCTCCAGCCTCTGCCGAGAGTTTTTCTGATACCCACCGCCTCCAAATGTCAGCCCCCTTGCACTTCTCTTAAAGTTTTAAATTCTTTCTCTCTTTCTCCCTCCCTCTCTCTCTCTCCCACACACACACACACACACACACACATACATACACCATCCTCGACACATCTACTCCTGAACTCACAACACCCAAAATAACTGTCATATAACATCCTATTCTGTGTGTTTCGCTTGGGCTTCGATATTATGCCTGCCCAGGGCTTTGTTTTCCCTGACTATGTAACCTTTCCAGAAACACACCCGGCTCTGAAACGCTGATATAGAACACTGCTGAGGTGTGGTCAATGAAACACATGGCCCTCGTATCCACCATTGACAAAGATGTCATACCTGTTCTGAGACAAATGAGAAGCCAACAACAAAAGCCACGGCACTCCTGCGCTTATTCTAAGCCTAATGCATGCCGGATTAGTGAGCTTGTTTAGCCACGGTTTTACCTCAGACGTGTTTAACAGGTAATGGCTTAGGGATATGGTCTGTTGACAAACATCTACACAGGTGTAGTCAGCATATAGTGGCAGACTTTCCTCAGCGCTATTCTTCCCAGATATACTTTCGATCTACTGTATGTTCTAGCTTTTGAACAGTTGGAGCGATCTACTAGCATGCCCCCGTCTATAAGACGTATATATAAAGTCTGTATATAATCTCTTTCGAACTCAGAGGGTCAGCGACAAACCCTATTGGAAGGATGTCTAGGTCCTTTAGGGCTTCTCAGCCAATCACAGTAACGGTGGACCAAACTACAATCTCCAGTGTTCCAATGCAGCAGACGGTGGCAGGATTTTTTTTTTCAATTTTATTTTAGATTTAACCTTTATTTAACCAGGTAGGCCGATTCTCAATTGCAACGGTGACCTGGGGAGAAGCTGGGGATTGAACACCATACACACAAAGCATGCACTCTACCACTGGGCTACCAACTCCTCCGAAACCGGGTGGTGATAAATGGGTGAGGATGGACTAAATGATGGGCATGTACAACCAAACCAGCGTAGTCCAGAATAGTTTCGTCAGCAGACCCACATAATACATCCTCTGTTGAGCCTTCTAAGTCACCCACAGCTGTGACGCTGTCCTCCCACTTGGGTTTGTGGTGGGTGATAGACCCTCAGAATGTGAAGGTCATGACTTCACTCAAGCCTAAACCATCAATCTTGAAGTGTAGAGATGTGGGAGCTGTAAAGTGAATGACTGTCTCCATTGTTTTGGATGTGTTGAGGAGTTCCAGTTTGTTGTGACAGCGGACGTTACTTCGTCGCCCCTGCAGGAGTATAAAAGGACCTACTCGGGGTAATTCATGGAGGAGAGGATGTCAATCCGATGCAGCATTTATTGGGGTAGATGACTTTGATAAGGCAAACATGAGGAGCGCTTGTCAAAATACCACCAGCACATGAACTTTCCCACTCGTGGTGAGATGATCCACTTGACCCTTGTTATCCGCGAATACTGCTACAAACCCCTCCCTCGCCCTGCGTCTGGTAAGGCGGATAATACGTCCATTCTTCTCCTCCCTGCCTACAGACAACGTTTAAAACAGAGAGAAAAAAAATGTTTTTCGGGGCAGTCCAGCACTGGAGTGAGGAATCCACACTGTTTTGAATTTACAGATGTTCTGCGCTGCTGCTGCTGGGGACGTTGGTGAATACACAGACTCAGTCTCAGCGTTCATCTTCAAGTGCATTGCTGATGTCATCATGAGGGTCAAGTTAGGACTTCTCCCAACCAAAAGCCCTGGGTTAATGGTCATGTCCATGCTAGGCTCAGAGCGCGCTCCTCTGCCTTCAGTCCTGAGGACCTGGAGGCTTTGAGGAGGTCCAGATATGACCTACGAAGGGCCATCGAAGATCCAAAGAGAGATTACAGAGATAAGCGAGAGTCTAACTACCACAGCTCTGACCTCCGAAATGTGGTGTGAACTGCGACACCTCACAGACTATAAAGGGAGGAATAGCAGTGAACTCAACACCTTCTATGCACCGTTTGAGGTGACCAACACCATTCCATCTGAGGAGATCTTTTCAACGAGTGATTCCTCTGAAGTCACCAGGGCCAGATGGCATTCCCGAGCCGTGTCCTTAGTGTGTACACCGACTGGTTAGCGGAGGTATTCACATCTGTATACACTTCTGTATTCACCTCTGTATACACCTCTGTATTCACATCTGTATTCACCTCTGTATTCACATCTGTATTCACATCTGTATACACCTCTGTATTCACATCTGCATTTACCTCTGTATTCACCTCTGTATTCACATCTGTATTCACCTCTGTATTCACATCTGTATTCACCTCTGTATTCACATCTGTATTCACATCTGTATTTACCTCTGTATACACCTCTGTATTCACATCTGTATTTACCTCTGTATACACCTCTGTATTCACATCTGTATTAATCTCTGTATTCACCTTTGTATTCACCTCTGTATTCACCTCTGTATTCACATCTGTATTCACCTCTGTATACACCTCTGTATTCACATCTGTATTCACCTCTGTATACACCTCTTTATTCACATCTGTATTCATCTCTGTATTCACCTTTGTATTCACCTCTGTATTCACCTCTGTATTCACATCTGTATTCACCTCTGTATTCACATCTGTATTCAAGCTCTCACAGAATCAGTCAGTTCCCACCAAAATGCAGTTCCCACCTGCTTCAAACCGTGCACCATCGTTACCCTACAAAATAAACCTACCATCGTCTGTCTGAATGACTACCACCCTGTAGCACTGACCTCATCATCTGTCTGAATGACTACCACCCTGTAGCACTGACCTCATCATCTGTCTGAATGACTACCACCCTGTAGCACTGACCTCATCATCTGTCTGAATGACTACCACCCTGTAGCACTGACCTCATCATCTGTCTGAATGACTACCACCCTGTAGCACTGACCTCATCATCTGTCTGAATAACTACCACCACAGATGTAGGGTGAGTTTCTCTCACAGACATTGATGTAAGTTGTTATCCTGTTAATGTTGGTGTTTGCATTTTGGTGCTTTTTAAATGCCTCAGACAGTGGCGTCTGGGTGAACAACACCAGTGACCTCACTGGTTCATTTCCTGTAAGGCTTAGCCCATTACATTGTTTGGCTATATGGAGAGATGAGTTGAGCATCAGAGGTCCCTAGTGGCGAAATGGGGTAGTGCACTATGCTCATTCGATGTCACAGAAAACGGTTTCAGCATATTCTGCTCTCTATTCTGTGTAACAATTCACCACTTGTTTCTGTCCGAGCAGCTTGTTTCTTAAATTGGTGTGGATAATAATTGCCCAGTTAAAAAAGATCCGGGTGATGGGTTTGGGAATAGTCAAAGAGCATCTTGTTTACGACAAGTACAATTGCTCCACAATCGCTTAAATATTATATTCTCACAATAAAGCCTCTGTGTTCTCTTGCCCCAATGTGAACATCTGATTCCCCTTGCAGGCTCCTAGAAGTTTTACAAAGTTCATTTGAAGCATTCAGGCTCATTACTGTGTAATGTAATTCATTTTATAACTGATGAAATATCCAAATAGGGAATGTTACTGTTTACAATTTTTCTTAATTCAGATTTTGTTTTAATTCACAGTTTTTACTTATTTGGCACCCCTGTGGATGAACCGCGCCCCCTGTACCGTATATGCGGGAGGGGATCCATCAAATAGAAGGTGAACTTTTAAGAACCGATACAAGAATAACATTGTTAACATATAGAAAAAGTATTAAAGTAATTTTTTATTCAAGAAAAAGTTGGAATATTTTTTAAACAGTTGCTTATTTTTATGTATTTTACAAGATATCTCATTATAGTTCGATGTCGGATACTTTATACCATAGACATAATAAATAATCTTTAGTATGTCTATGAATTATATACATTTACATACATGGCGCTATGCAAATCAAACTACAAGTCCCACCACAGCTATATTAGCTGGTAGTCACATCAGACTGTATGCAACATCTCATGACTTTTGAGGAAGTGGTTTGGGGAGGAGGGAGGATCAAGTGGGTGTATGAATATATGCGATAAAAAGGAAACTGGAATACAATCCCAATTTATATATAAAGAAACACAATAAAAAGCAGTTGCGTGGAACGAGCACTTTACTTTATTTGCAGTTTGACCAGGTGTGGGTGGTTGGTGACCCCGTTCATTTTGCACTCTGTGATCTGTTGTCTCTGGTAAACATGTCCGGAAGGGTACTACGGTACAACGGCAAAGTGGTCATCGTGACTGGTGGCTCCAAGGGGATCGGCAGGGGGATTGTCAAGGTGTTTGGTAAGAACAAGAAGAATCTGCCTGATGTTATTTATTCCGTTGTATTTCCATGAGGCTATAATGACAACAGTAATCACATTCAATAATCAATTACCTGTTTGTTTTGCAGTGGAGAATGGAGCCAAGGTTGTCTTCTGTGCAAGAGGGAGTAAGTGTCTGCATGTTTTTACTCTATTATTTGCAGTAGGCTAGACGTGTGCATGTGCATAAATCTGGATAACATGGAGTCCTTGGAGGCTGTGGGGTCACAGACCCGGGTTTCATACCGATGGGGGCAACGTTGGGAAACGTCGCACTTTGCTGAGTGGACCGACGTGAATCTATAAGAGTTGTAGGGCGAATACAGGGAACTATAGACCGAATACAGGGGACTATAGACCGAATACAGGGGACTATCCGAATACAGGGGACTATAGACCGAATACAGGGGACTATCCGAATACAGGGGACTATAGACCGAATACATGGGACTATAGAACGAATACAGGGAACTATAGACCGAATACAGGGGACTATAGACCGAATACAGGGGACTATCCGAATACAGGGGACTATAGACCGAATACATGGGACTATAGACCGAATACAGGGGACTATAGACCGAATACAGGGAACTATAGACCGAATACAGGGGACTATAGACCGAATACAGGGAACTATAGACCGAATACAGGGGACTATAGACCGAATACAGGGGACTATAGACCGAATACAGGGGACTATAGACCGAATACAGGGAACTATAGACCGAATACAGGGGACTATAGACCGAATACATGGGACTATAGACTGAATACAGGGAACTATAGACCGAATACAGGGGACTATAGACCGAATACAGGGAACTATAGACCGAATACAGGGGACTATAGACCGAATACAGGGAACTATAGACCGAATACAGGGAACAATAGAAAGAATACAGGGAACAATAGACCGAATACAGGGGACTATATACCGAAGTCCAATACTTAAGTGCGGAGAGGTGCTTGTGTGACGGTTAGGTTTATTAACAGCAAGGCTCTGGTGGGTCCACTATTTTCTGGATTTTTCACTTAGCGAGCTCTGTCAAACTTGAACAAACAGGGTTTTCGGCTCCAGCAAGAATGCAGGAAGTGTTGCCTGATCTGAAGCCATAGCAACCAATGCTCCTCCTCATAACTTGTTACCTTCTAGGTTAAGTGGTTCTTGTGTGGAAAGTGAATAAAACTGGAGTTTATTGACCAATCAGATTGTATTCCGTCACAATGATCTGTCTCATTGCGGAAGAGTCCAATGTGTCACCGCAACGCGGTTTAACCCAAGTAATTTGGTAAATAAGTTATTCATTTGCAAAAGCAATATCGTAACCTGGCACAAAATAACAGAGTAATTAAATCATGCCTTGCCACTTGTCAAATTGGTTCAACAACTTTGCTTTGTAGGCCAGCATCCCGGAATTACTTTTTCACTGTTGACGTTTCTCAATTTAGAGACTAATGTGTTTGTCTTCTTGTTCACTTGTGCACTGGAGCCTTTGCACTGTTCTGTGACGTGAACAGCACAGTTTAGTTTCTTGGCAATATCTTGCATGGAATAGCCTTCTTTTCTCAGAACAAAAATAGGCTTATACGTTTCAGCAGAAAGTTCTTTGTTTCAGTCAATTTTGAGCCTGTAGTTGAACCCACAATTGCTGTTGCTCCAGATACTCAAAACCCCTTTAAAATGGCAATTGTATTGCTTTTTTAACCATCCCTACAGTTTTCAGCTGTGCTAGCATAATTGCAAAAGGGATTTCTAATGATCACATTTTAAAATGATAAAATTGTTACATTGGAACACAAGATTAATGGTTGCTGATAATTGCTCTCTGTATGCCGTTTAGCAGAAACATATTGAGTCTATTGAGTCTGACCTTGATTTTGATTTGTTTTCCTAAATAAACACGTGCAGGTGGGAGCTGCATGTTCGTGTTTCGTTAGGGACGACGGTCACATTCAAACTATCCCATTGAACAAATGTTCCTAATGTGCTCTGTTCAGTCTTCTAACTGGCTAGTTTAAGTATGCTACGTTTATTAAAGAGCAATCTTTAGTGGTCCATCTCTGAATAATTCATGAATCAGAGACATGTTTATCTTTTAACAGTGGCAGAAGGACAGGCTCTCGAGGCTGAGCTGAACAAGGCAGGGCCAGGGTCATGCAAATTTGTCCTGTGCGACGTCTCCAAAGAGGAGGACATCAAGGTAGGGTTTCTGGGGAAAGGGATAGTCATGTGATCACTCTTACATACTTGTTATCTGTTTGTTTGTTTCAGAATGCCAACACATAAAACATTTTTGCTAACAGTTTTAGAGACACTCCAACTACTAATTGTTATCAGATCTAATGGCTTTCGGGTTGTTTACCGTAAATGTCATTGTTATTCCTTCGCACAAGCATTATTAAGAATCCTTAGTTTGCAAATTCTGTTTCTCATATTCTATACAGTTCGCTTTGTCAGGTGACTTCAGGAAAGAAAAAAAGCAATGACCAACATTTTTACCACACACTTTGGGTTCAGTGAGCGAGTGCAGTCAGCTCCATCTCATGTGACATTGTCTTTGCAGAGGTTGATTGTCGTAACAGTGGAATCATACAGTCAAATTGACTGCCTGGTCAACAATGCTGGGTGGCGTAAGTATTCGCTCCGAAGTTTTCTGAGAAGTCAATTTGACTGTTACGTAAATGTCACATGTCCACAAATCAGGTTTGCTCAGTCGTATACAATTCACATCGATGCATCTAAAGCTTGTATTTAAATATATTGGAGCATTAGATGACCTGTGTGAGGCAGCTTCATCAGGCTTCACCTACCGGATCAATGACTAATATTCTGGCTTTTTATAGTTATCCATTATGACCTGCAGGTGGATTTTTATACAACTCAACACGTAACACATTTCCATACTCCAGTAGCCATTTTACCTGTGTTTATGCTGCTGTATTAATCATGTTCATTGTCTTTCACTTCCTGTCAGACCCACCGCACAAATCGACAGACGACACTACTGCAGATGAATTCAGAGACCTCTTGAATCTTAACCTCATAAGTTACTTCCTCGCCTCCAAAGTAAATCATCCACTCGTTTTATTTCCACTTTGATTGTATTTATGGTGTCACATCGGTACATTACTGAAAGCCATTAAAGTTTGTGGT
Source organism: Dallia pectoralis (assembly GCA_029465975.1). Taxonomy (NCBI): domain Eukaryota; kingdom Metazoa; phylum Chordata; class Actinopteri; order Esociformes; family Umbridae; genus Dallia; species Dallia pectoralis. Next base: position 3,857,908 of record CM055756.1, read on the forward strand.
TCCTTAGTTTCGTGTGGCATTGTTTTTTGTGTGTATATGAGCTGTGCTATGTTTCATGAGATCTCTCCCACCTCTCGCCCACCTCAGTATGCCCTCCCCTACCTGCGCCAGCGCCAGGGAAACATCATTAACCTGTCTAGTCTGGTGGGCTCTATTGGTCAGAAAGATGCAGCGCCATATGTTGCTACTAAGGTGAGCGGATAAGCCCAGGCCCCAGTCAGTTTTACTGCTTTAATTAATCAGTTGTACTGTAGCATGGGCAATTGGGCCTAACGAGTAATGTCTCTTTTTATCCACAAGGGGGCGATCATTGCAATGACAAAAGCCATGGCTGTGGATGAGAGTCAGTATCAAGTGAGAGTGAACTGGTATGTTGAAGCAGCTTCTGTTTACTTTTATTATTTCCTACTTTTTAAGAACAATTTTTCCCTCTTGTCTGGCTCTGTTCGTCTGCAGTTTAACATTTTGTCATCTCTTATAGCATTTCACCTGGTAATGTGATGACTCCTCTGTGGGAGGAACTGGCTGGACAGACTGCAGATGCCTTAAAGGCCATTAAAGCAGGAGAGAATGCTCAGGCAAGTGCTCACTGATCAGGAAGCCAGATTGCCAATGGGATAAGATCAAGATTGCCAATGGGATAAGATCAAGATAGCCAATGGGATAAGATCAAGATAGCCAATGGGATATTAGATCTGTTGACATGTAGTCTTTTTTGCCATATTAACAGTACTAGAAATGGGTACATTTCTGCATCGATTACAGCAATGAGAGAGTTCTGCTCAGGTTCACCTGTGCAACATCAATCACATTTTGTCTAGCTAGACACACAACATCTGTCCTACTTTAGGACCACACATAAAATAAAAGGAGACAATGGATGGTATGCACAACATTGTGATGATATATACATAAGTAAAGAATAGACGTTTCCTCATCAGTTAAGACTAGACTTCCTTAGTCTATTGCACCTCTTATTTGAATAAACCTGAGGTCTTATCGTCCTTATCTTCAACAGCTGATTGGTCGAATGGGGACAGAAGCTGAGAGCGGGTTGGCTGCTCTGTTCCTGGCTGCTGATGCTACATTTTGCACTGGGATAGACCTACTGCTTAGTGGAGGGGCAGAACTCAACTATGGCTTCAAAAGCCAGGTCCCACTCCCATGAGCAGGTTTGTCACTCTGAGCCTAGTGACTGTCGGACCAATAACCTACTGCTAATCTGCTTGAGATTCTTGATTTATATTAACTCTGTGATCAACAAATGAACTTGTGTCTTAACACTGTAACAGTTTTTAAATATGCTGCTTTTATGTTTAATAAAGGGAAATTAATAATAAATATTGATGCGCTATCGACCAATCTCTCATAATTAAAGTTAATGTACCGGTATATCACAAACAAGGTAGTTTTAAAGGGGACTGCTAATTGGCTGATAGTTGACAGCCAATCATCATTCAGGATTTAAACCACACGATTTCAGACACTACATACCATATGGGTATAAACATCCCCTTTTATTGCTTTATTTGCGTTGGTAACTGTTTTGTAATAGCAATATTGCATCTTGTTGGTTTGTGGTGTGTAGCCAATATAGCACAGCTAAGCACTGTGTTCAGACACTTGACAATGTCATATGTCTAAAAACAGCTGAGCCATATTACACGCCAACTAATACAATTTAATTCAGTTGTTTCTCAACACTAGTAGATGTAAACAATGCACCTTCTATCAATGTCTTCTACCAATTTACGATGGTACGTACAGTATCTTCAAATAAGTTGCTACCCAATGCAATTTCATTGTTGATTGGGCCAAAATGGTTGCATTGCAGGTTTGTTAATAGAAGGAAAACATTCTTCGTACAGTTATAAGTTTGGAGCCATCTATAATCCCCAAATTATTAGGATTCACGTAAACCTTATTACTGATTTATATTCTGTTTTAAAGGTGCACTAGTGGTACATTAATCTTTCTGCTGTAAGACATCAACAACCTGTCTCAAGCAGAAACATGCTGGCACCCAGGTTATGCATTTACAACAGCCCAGGAGTGTTCTTCATAGTACTCCAACTGAAATCTATAAAACTCCCAACAGTAAAGCATTCATGAATATAGATAATCCAGAACCGTGACCAGAAAAATATGTACAATGTTAGTTTAAATCATTCTATTTTAATGTTTATGTTTGGCTACATAGTTTTTGTGAGCAATCCTGCTAAAAATAGATATCGCTCACTGAACTAGGTTGAGTAGTAAACCAAGATCATAAGGTGTGCAACCTTGAAATGTTTCCTGGTAGTTGCATCAGCCTCGTAAAAGCACACAGAATTGTTCTTTACTCTACACTGAAAGTGTGTGCTAAATCCTGACGGGCAAAATGTGCAAATACATGAAACGAAAGGGTTAGACATATCATAAATATATAGACATGCATATGTATTTCAGTATGCATAGGGTGCTTTTTACATGATCATATGTTCGGTTTCAAACTATAATACAACATTGCATCATTTACAGGCACATCCCACCATAAGAACGATAACCAATCAATAGGCAGGACTGCAACAACTTCCGGATTGTGGACCAATCGTCTCCATCCATCTGCACTCCAATTGTTTGAACTCGAATAACCCCGCGATTGAAACCCATGTAATGATGCTTGTTTTGGCCAACCACGTGGCGGAGATGAACCACGCATTTCTTATTTAACCCATTAATGTGCTTGTTAATATACCCGACTCGTTTTCGGTATGTTTGTAATTAACATATATTCCTGTATTAAAACCACTCCATGCAACCCATTACAGATGATTGGAATTGGTGCTTAGGAAATTCAATTCAACTGCAGTAAGTTATGTTGGATAACAACATAATTAATAAAGATGTAATGTCAATAAATCAAATGCATATCCGTTCATGCATCTGTTGCATTTACAGAAACATGGGGACATGGTTATTATTTGATAGATCTGTCTATTTCAATTTTGCGGACACGGTCGGAACACAAATGACTTCTCCTTCGCAGCGTTTGCTCCCACACGGACACATGTACTACGGACACATGTACCATTCATAATTACGTCGCGACGATGGCAGCTCTGAGGACGGTGAGTCTAAAGATCACTGACCGTCTTATCTCATAATTTTTGGGGGTTTACTCGTCTGTAAATAATTAATCGTGCGTTAATGATGCGTAATTGGAGCTGATGGACCTTGATTATTAACCCTTTAAGGTGGTTTGTGCAAGCACATCTATAATATAACCTTGCTTCCTCTCTGTTATTGCGGTGTGACTTTGATGCAGAGTCGACACACATAAGCGTGGGTTATATTTACGTCAGTATTCGTTGCGGAAGTGGTCATCTATTTATTATTGCACACATTTCATCTCAAAATTACATGACACAACAATGACTAGGGCAGGCTAGGGATTAGTTTCTGTTGGGATTACACTAATCATGATTATTTGGGGGTTTGAGCTTTTGCTGCAAACGTGTACGAATGATGATTCCCTCTTTAAAAAAACAAACTGCAGTGGATCTAATGGCTGCCTAAATGTATAATCACTGGAATTACGATATAATTGCATTGGCTTGCAGCATGTCTGAAGTAACTAGGTGCCATTGATAATCGGTAGAGGTCAGTAATGGAATGTACATCTAGCAGTCCCTAACCCTTAAATCCATTTGTGTGATGCCTTCATCCCTTACAAATAAAAGTCGGATGTCAATGTTTGCCGGACACCTACACTTGAACTGTATGTGTAGTGGCTATTTAAATCCACAACGAATCGAAAACAAATAAATCGAATCAAACAAACAGCCACTGGGGCACTTAAAGATTAAATCGTACGCAGGGGAAAATAAGTCCAATGTCCAAGCAAAACATTTCGCTCATGCCGTTTCATTTGCCATTTGAGCAAGCCGACGCTAGCCTCCCTGGTAAAAAAAACAACAACCTTTCCCAGTGCCTGCCTGTCCTAATTGTGACCGTCATTATATATATATGTGAAACAGGTGCTCAATACCTCAAAGTAAAAGTCCCAACAAAAAATGCTCAAATTAACCAAAACACAACATTCTATATATTAAATCAATAAAATAATCATGCAACTTATCTAAAGTGAACCTAAATAAAGTCATTTAATTATTAACAAGTAAATAGCTCCAACAGTATGTTTGGTTATGAATCATGATTTGAAAGCTACCCGTCTATAACAGATATGTCAACGTGCTACAGGGACACAGGGTGCTAAACACAAACACTTGTTTATTGCCCTAAGTTGTATGCCTATCTGACTGCAACGTTTTGTAGAGCCACCTCGTTAGAATGACGTGTCAAGCTATTTAGTTGTGGAGTGGTGGTTCTAATTCTTCCTAATGTTGTGCTTTGTGCTTTTATTGATACGTACAACCAGGGTGCGGTGTAAGACCAGTTACAGCTTTTTTCCTGGTGGAGTGGTGTTTTGGTGGCCCACATCTATTGAAAGTCCCAACGTTGTGTCACATTGGCTGAGAAGGCAGTTTTCCAGTGCGAAACTAGATTATATTACAGGTTTTTTCTAGGTGGCAGTTCCTTGATCTGTGTTAGGTTTGCGGTTAACGCTGTGTCTCTTGTTTACTAGGCACTTCATGGAAGGTTTATTCAAGCACTCCCCTTCTCCTTGGGGGCGTCGCGGTTCGCCAGCACGTTTAAGGTATGACAACAGGCTTGTTTGCATGCCTGCTCAAACCTGTTTGAAGGCGTAAGTATGTCATTTAAAAAAAGTCAGCACGGGCTCATTTCAATCACCTTATATGGTTTCCTTTTTTCTTTTCTCTCGTTTCCTTGGCTGTAATTATTTAATTCAGTTTAATTGAAGTGCTTAATTTGTACTCAGGAGCGGTGTTAATTAACGCTCTAAGCATGCCCTTCTGATTACCGTAATAAGAAGGATCATTGTGTTTGGTCCTCGCATTGTTGCCGTGCTCCGCACCTGTTCCTCTCGCAGGCCGCTGACCTCACGGTGGAGCGCTGTGTTGGGGGGAAGCCCAAGCCGGACCCCGCCTCTTTGGTGTTCGGCAAACAGTTCTCAGACCACATGCTGACTATATATTGGTCAGAAAAGGAGGGCTGGGAGGTTCCCCAGGTCAAACCCTTCCAGAACCTGTCTCTGCACCCAGCCACGTCAGCTCTGCACTACTCCATAGAGGTTAGTGTTGGAGACTGTTCTCCCATATTACACCTTTTGCCACGGACAGGAATACAATTCTGTTAACGAAGCAATTGTCAGGTGATGGTCAGTATGAAATCGGTGTTGTAATTACAAGGTTTTACATGAATACACTGATATGCTCGTATTCAGAGACAATGTGTACCGAGCTGACCTAGACAAGGCCTGTATAATAGAAATCACATTCACCCTTCTGTCAACAATGTCAGTGTTTGGTCAACAATGCTAGTGGCCCTGGCTTCTTACTACCACACAGTACCACACAATAAGCAATCGCACACCAGACCGTATCAATGTATAGAGCCAAACTTAATCACAACATTCAACCCTGCTGGTTAAAACTGTCATCAACAAGTGTTTCCCACATAACAGTGAATGTTGTGTATTACTGGATAGGATATGCGGGTACAAGCGGCCGAAATGGGTTTTCTCAGAAAGGTGGCTGGCCTCTCCCTTAGGGATAGGGTGAGAAGCTCAGTCATCCGAGAGGAACTCGGAGTAGAGCCGCTGCTCCTTTGCATAGAAAGGAGCCAGTTGAGGTGGTTCGGGCATCTTGTACGAATGCCACCTGGGCGCCTCCCTAGAGAGGTGTTCCAGGCACGTCCAGCTGGGAGGAGACCTCGGGGAAGACCCAGGACTAGGTGGAGAGATTATATCTCCACACTGGCCTAGGAACGCCTCGGGATTCCCCAGTCAGAGCTGGCTAATGTTGCCCGGGAAAGGGAAGTTTGGGGTCCCCTGCTAGAGCTGCTACCCCCGCGACCCGACCCCGGATAAGCGGTTGAAGATGAGATGAGATATGGGATGCGTTTGATAAACCGCCTAAATGACCCCAAACCTCAAAATAAGCCCAAAATCTTCTTTGTCATGCTATTGGTTACATTTTGCAATGTGTCTACGAGAAGAGTTTTCCGGAACCCGCCTGTGTCTTTTCACCAGCTGTTTGAAGGCATGAAGGCGTTCCGAGGAGTTGACAACCACATCCGCCTGTTCCGACCCGACCTGAACATGGACAGAATGCACCGTAGCGCCGACCGCAGCTGCCTCCCTGTGAGTCCCTAACCCCCCTCTTGTTTACTAGGCACTTCATGGAAGGTTTATTCAAGCACTCCCCTTCTCCTTGGGGGCCCCCCCGAGGGCTCCACGCTGATGCCGCTTGTCACCCTGATTTAGAGTCCCAATCGGGTAGTCAACCGCCCACTGTCTCTCCTCTGTCGCTGTAGTTGTTCGATAAGGTGGAGCTGATGGAGTGCATTCGGAAGCTGGTGGAGGTGGACCAGGAGTGGGTTCCCTACTCTCTAGACGCCAGCCTCTACATCAGACCCACCTTCATCGGGATCGAGGTGAGCGCCGCCTCTCCTTTAACGGATGTCGTCAATAGTCTTTTCCGCAAGATGCTTAATATTTCCTCTAAAAATGTCTTTATTAGAGTGTTCATTGTCGTTTTGCCAATTTATAGTCTCAGCTAGCTTCCCCTTGGGAAAATAATTCACCTATATGGTGCAGCAGAACTAGAGAACAACGCATCTATTTTTAAACTCTTTAGACTGGCAGTCACTTTCACATGACTGGCCTAGTAACACCCTATTTCTCCTCTATGGCCTTAGCCATCCCTGGGGGTGTCAAGAGCTGCCCATGCTCTGCTCTTCTGCATCCTGAGTCCTGTGGGTCCCTACTTCACCACAGGGTCCTTCAGCCCAGTGTCTCTGTTGGCAGACCCAAGCTACGTCAGAGCCTGGAAAGGGGGGGTTGGAGCCTACAAGATGGGGGGGTGAGTGTCAAACTGATCTTATTTGGATGTGTGAATGACTGTACGTTGGTCTAGTGGTCAGGTACTGGTGGTCGGGCGCTGGTGGTCGGGCGCTGGTGGTCGGGCGCTGGTGGTCGGGCGCTGGTGGTCGGGCGCTGGTGGTCGGGCGCTGGTGGTCGGGCGCTGGTGGTCGGGCACTGATCTGACTCTGGAATAAATCAACTTCTAAAAAGAGAATTTATGATGTGTTTAATGTCATCATTTAGCTATTTGTACAAAGAGCATTCCTTTATGGAACAACATGTGTTAGCTAAATATTAACTGACGGCTCTTCATGCCTGTCCTCTGGTAGCCATGTTGCTGACCTCTCACACGGTTTCTCCCATAGCAAGGAGTTCCATTTATAGGCACTTTCAGCATTTTGTATGTGACATTTAAAAACTTAAAATGACTTATTAAACATGAATTAACATGTTTTATTGAAAACAATACCAGAAAGTCACATTACTATTCAACTTGATTGGCCAACAGCGCACGCAATGAGTTCCAAGGTAGCAATGTTTGCGTGTGCCAGGTTACTAAAAACAACTGCCACATGTTGAGTTTTTTTTTAATCAACCATTTGCTTGGTTGGGAAAATGTGTTGCTATTTTTATTTGTACCAACTAGACTTTTTACTGGCCATTTACCGGGGCCATCATCATTGTCGAGCCCTGGTTAGCCAAATGGCAGACAAATTTGAAATTATTAATATTTTTCTAATTACTGAAAAGACAAACACAGACCATTAATTATGTGACACTAAATGTTTTGTAATTGTCACAATGAGGTAATCTGAAATTGGCACAAATATGCCAAATAACTTGTATACGTAAACAGACTTGGCAAATAAACCTGATTCTGAAATAAATGCTTACTGGCGAATTGCTTTCAAGTGTGCTATTGTGTGCTATTAAAGGAGCTGCTGTTATTGAATATGTCCCAGTTCATCTCACTCTATTCCGTCTGTTTTCGGGTCTGGTTCAGTAACTACGGACCGACGATAGCGGTCCAGACTGAGGCAGTGAGGCAGGGCTGTCAGCAGGTGCTGTGGCTGTATGGAGAGCAGGAGGAGATCACAGAGGTTGGAACCATGAACCTCTTCATTTACTGGACCAATCAGGGAGGAGGTCTGTATGTCCCTTTGACTCTCTTTCCGAAGGCAACTTTCTACCGTGTCGGTGATGTCACCGATCATTACCGTGTCATCATGGTTAGCTAATGAGGCCTTAATAAGAATCTCTGGCAGGGGCAACTTAATTTAATGTGGCTCTGTGCTGTTTATAGACACAGGTGTTTTGACGGCTACGTATGTTGGGACATTATGCTAAATGATGTTTTGGGAGTCGGCACCTAGTGGAGTCACTAGGACATTGAAGTAGAAATACATTTTGGGTACATTTCCCCTTTATTTGGAATAATGGGTTGAGTATTTTGTGGCTTTTGTGTGTGCAGAGAAAGAGTTGCTGACCCCTCCTCTGGATGGTAACATTCTCCCTGGTGTTACCAGACAGTCTCTTCTGGACCTGGCCAGGAAATGGGTACGTGTACTGGGTGGAAGGACAACTATGTGTGGGAACAATACCATATAGCTACCATGGAAAAGATCCATTTGTTAGACGTTAACAGCATGTGTTTGATGATATCTGGAGACCTTTTACCTACTTCTTAATAGACAATTGGCGCTTTTCCACTGCAGAGAACCAGCTCGACTCGACTTGGCCCGACTCGTCTCCGCTCGCTTTCGCTCCGTTCTCCATTGCAGATAGTACCTGCGCAATAGTACCCGGTCGTCATAGCGACGCGGCAGGAAACTGCTGAGACGTAATCTTCTACGCGACGCGGCGACACACACTCGCTACCCACACACACACATAAGACAATGGAGGAAATCGAGTGTATGCTGTGTTTGATCCGCGAGATGTGGCTGTTTCTCACGGCGTATTCTTTCGGTTTGCCATAGTATTCGTAATGGATAATATGTACAGCTCTCACGCTATCTCTGGCCAAACTATTTATATATATATATATATATATATATATGGTGTATATATATGGTGGGATTACACAGGATACTACATCTGCCGCGTGCAATGATGATGCAGTGAATAGTGACGATTCTCTGACCAATCAGCAGTCTGCCTTGTTTTCACGTCACATTTTAGTATCGCCTCAGCTCGCTCAGAACCTCGCCTGAGGTGGTACGAAAAAAAGTACCTGGAAGCAGGTACAGGTACAACTTTTACCCAGTGGAAAACCAAAAAAGCTGAGTCGAGTCGAGCTAAGGCAAGCTGGTTCTGTGTAGTGGAAAAGCGCCAACTGTTAATGTTGGGAACCTCCTTCAGCAGGAACAAGCTTCAAGGGTTGGACTAGGGTAGCGTTAAGATTTGACAAACAGCCTTTACCATATTTATGCATTTTTTATTTATTGTATTTTTGTATATATATCGTTTTTTCAAATGTGTTTTACTTTCTATTTCTTTCTGCTTGCTGATAGGGATGGGGTGATGGGCGGGATAATAGGGTGAAAAATGTTTGCTATGTTTTAGGATAATTCTTCTACACTATATAACTGGATGTGATGTGCAAACTGAAAAGTAATTAACTGAGAACTAATTAATACATTTGATAAAATTACAATAGTTAAATGGTAATAAACCAATGGGAGAGATTGGAAGATATGATTAGGCCCTTTAAAGGAATTGCTAATGTGTTCATTTATAATTTAAGAGTAGCCACTCTTTAGCGGACACTAAAAGGTTCTTAATGAGGTGACTACGAGTTGAACTAATGTTGCTATCGTATTATTTAGGTCTATCCACTTTAGTTGACAACTTACCTAACTTATAAAATATTTATGCAGTTAAAAAAGTTTGTGTAGCTATGGCCGACATTCTTACTTCTCATTAAATAGCACCGATGTGTAACGTCTTGCTGTTTTCTCTCAGGGTGAGTTCAAAGTGACCGAGCGTACCATGGGCATGAAGGAGTTGCTGGGTGCTTTGGATGCTGGGAAAATTATTGAGGTGTTTGGTGCTGGGACGGCCTGTGTTGTCTGTCCCGTCGGCAGTCTGCTCTATAAAGGAAAGGTAACCAAAACCAAGTTTTAAGTGCCGTGTTTCCCTCTAAATATCCAGCAACTTAAGTGTTGTCATGCCCCTTTGCCAGACCTACCAAATTCCCACCATGGAGAATGGACCAGACCTGGCCAAACGATTCCACAAAGACCTGACAGACATTCAGGTATCAGCTGCTTTGTCCTAATGCTTTTTTAAACCATTTTAACAGAGTACTTACTTCATACATGAATATAACATCATCCATTTTGTCTGCTCTAAGCAACAAAATAAAGACAATATTCTTCTTTCCTCCTGGTGCCATCCACTCCTTCATCCAGTATGGACGGAAACCGAGTGAATGGGCCCCGTTGGTAGTGTGATTGGCATGTGCAAGCAGCCAATCACATCGCAACTTGTCCCCTGCTCCACCTTCAAGACCAGCAGCTTCACTACAACCAATAATGCACTCCTCTGATAGGCTTGCAGACTGGCGGCATGTGGCCTGTGTTACTCGAAGTGTTGTCGTATATATTTTTGTGGTTCTGTGTGTACTTTTAAAGAGAAAGGGTTAGCATGTCATTTTCATGATACAAACGCTTGCATGAAAAACCCAGAATTAGACACCAAACATGCGAAGCCGTGAACTAGCCACAGCTTTGGCTCAACGAACACAGTCTAGTTTGTGTATTTCTGTATCAGAAACGGTTCTATACGTGTTAGTCACTCTTTCTCTGTCCGTCTTCTTCACTTTTTAATAGCACAAACACTAAATGCGCCCTGTTGGGTGGTCCATGAACATAAACTGTGTATTGTTATAATAGCTAAAATATGCAATACAAGCAGCTATTGTTGGTGTTGTAGGACGTTACCAGTGAATAATGTTTTACAGGAAAACAATAGTTCGCAACTTTACTGTTACTTGAATGTAAGAACAATTTATATCAAAACAAATGTCATGCTTCATAACTTACGGTACCAGAATATGAATCAATATACTTTTTAAAATGAATATCTATGTATATGTTCTGGAGTACAAATGATTACACATACTGTAATGATATCTGAGCCACTTTTTAACAGTTGCTTACAAGTTTAAGAGTTTATACGGACTGTTGTCTGATTTGAGTCCAGTGGTATTTGGTGGATGTTTGTGAACTCACACAGGTCAATCCAGGATAGGTGGTTAATAGAGTATCGTTAATTGATTATTAAGCATCTGAAGAAGTGGGGCAGTGATATTCGAGTTTGGTCAAGATGAAAAATGACTTGCTATTTTAATATTTTGAGCTTATTTGATCAAAGGTAGGTCTTGTACTGCTTAGGTAATAATTATAATAATTATAATGTGCACATTACATCATTACTGTTTTTATGCTCCATGTGGAAATGGAAAATCTATCCACATTTATGAAGCTAGCATAGCATTTTACTCTCTATTTAATTCCTGTGTTTGATGTCAAATTTTACCAATGGAGGAACAAATAAAAAATAAGCTGTATCCACCAAAGAGAACAATAGTTCTTCTGCTGTTGACGACATGTTATATTGTTAGGGCAGAAACTATGATCTGGTCAATTAATTCACCATGTCTGGTGTGACAGGGTTTAATAGCAAGTTGAGTTATTGTGTGTTTATTGGATACGTTTGTTTGTTATTGTCACAATGTATTTTGAGGGCCCATCTCAAGCAAACGTATATCGTTCTTAGTTGATGCTGATTGAGTCAAAACTGTATCATCTGTATTCAATGTTAACTTTTAGTAATATGTATTTTAAAGACTGGGTGATACATTTTTTTCTGAACTTATTCTTTTTCCTTGTGTGTGACATTGGAACGGAACAATCTATGTCCATGCTTCCATTCTCTGAATGTATTTCACTTTCAAATGACTCGCGGTTCTTTCTCCATCTGCCCTTCCTCTCCTCAAGTGCCTGCCTGATTTGTACACTCCGTCCTGGATCTGTCTAACCTGAGTTGTTACAGTGGTTGCACTAGACCCTAGGCTATCCTAATGGGATATTTATGTTGTGGGACATTGTTACTCTATTTTGGTGTTTGTGCGTTTTTGGCAATAAATGCGTTTTTTCCTGTAACTTTGTAGACCCCAGCTTTTCATGTTCTTCATAATGGAATGTTTCTTTGTTTTCATAAGGTACAACATCTATTCAGGGTACTAAAATTAGCCGATGGACAAACCTGCTTTAGAGCACTGGAATGCTACTGTTTGGTTTGGACTATATCTGACTACACTCTTCATTCGGAGACTGGCTGTTTTAATTACCTTGCAGTAATGACAAGCATGTCTTATGTAATTCATTGGAAATATTTTATTACAATTATTGATTGCACTATACTACAATTCAACTCTCATTCAGTACACTTAAGATGGCACAGTCACCTTTCCAAAGAGCTATAGAATAAACATTATTTCTAAACAAACTAAAGATGGAGAATATATAGTATAATAAAACAATGTGCACTTTTACACCAATACTTATATAGTCATTTTTTACTACCAAAAATAAAATATTTGCTTTACATTTTATGTAAAAAGCCCCCATAATAAAGCAGACCCCAAAGGCAGATCGTTGGACAGATTCCAGTACCAGAACATCTAAGAACAGGCAAATGGTTTGGACCCAAGGTTGGATTTGACTGTTGCTGTACTGAGATGGGGAGTGGATTTACAGTAACAGTAAGCCAACACCAGGGGGAGTGCTACCAGTCTGGCCCTGACATTAGCTCTTGTCTTGAGTAGGACAGTCTTCTTCAAATACAGCCATAGTTTGTTGTCCTACAGGGTTGTAGAGAATGCAATCAATCTCTCCTCCACCATTACTGGTTTTCTGGAAGTGGATCTCCAACAGGTCCTGGAGGTTCTCCTGCTCCATGATGTCAGGGATGCCAGTAAGCAGAACTGAGCGCTCACATGTTGACAGCCGTGTCTGGAGGAGGAGACAGAGGGGTCAGAATGGATGAGTCATTTGCAGACAAGTTACACTAAACGGTTAAGACTAGCTTGATTGTTAGGGACTAAATGTTTCTACGGTTAGTCATGAACAGAATCTGAAGACTATTGTATTCTTGTCAGGTATTTGCCATGCCCAAAATGTAAAGACGAAAAATGTTTACCTGAAATTGTGTGACTTCTCCATTCAAGAACGGCGTAACTTTCACTGTGTGCTTTTTCCCTTTTTCAAACTCCACCTCGTGGTTCTGCCTGTCAGTCAGGCCTTTGGCAACTGTAGAAACGAAAGTACAGTCTGCTCACTTAAGGACAATAGGTATGATTTTTATCTGGACTACTAGCATAAAAACAAGAAATGACCAGGAGACATGTGCAATTATTGTTTTAAGTTAATGTTTCAAATAATTATGCTCCACTAAATTAGAGTGCCTGACATATTCACCTTTTAAACTTTCTCGCCAGTTGTCTATAGGTTTGCAAAAAATATATTGTTAAGGCCCTTGTGTATTAATATTACGTACAGAATTTTGAATGTTCATAAAGCGATTCACCAAACCACACAAAGAGTGTCCTCTGGCCACTAGATCACCATTGATACATCCTAGCTGTTCTTAGTCTCGTGGTGTTTACTCATTTGAAGCATATATTCACTAGACATGTAAAGTACTACCTGTATTAATATAAGCATCACTGAACAGAATAGAATACATCTGCATTTAATGTTGAAAGTTATTTTGGAATATCCAACAATTTTGTAGAAACCAATATTTTTAAAATTCACTTCAAAACATGGACTGCAGGTGTCTGTCCACCACTGTGAGCACGGTCAGGTTAGTATTCCACCACTGTGAGTACGGTCAGGTTAGTATTCCACCACTGTGAGTACGGTCAGGTTAGTATTCCACCACTGTGAGTACGGTCAGGTTAGTATTCCACCACTGTGAGTACGGTCAGGTTAGTATTCCACCACTGTGAGTACGGTCAGGTTAGTATTCCACCACTGTGAGTACGTTCAGGTTAGTATTCCACCACTGTGAGTACGGTCAGGTTAGTATTCCACCACTGTGAGTATGGTCAGGTTAGTATTCCACCACTGTGAGTATGGTCAGGTTAGTATTCCACCACTGGGAGTATGGTCCGGTTAGTATTCCACCACTGGGAGTATGGTCAGGTTAGTATTTCACCACTGTGAGTATGGTCAGGTTAGTATTTCACCACTGTGAGTACGGTCAGGTTAGTATTCCACCACTGTGAGTACGGTCAGGTTAGTATTCCACCACTGGGAGTATGGTCAGGTTAGTATTCCACCACTGGGAGTATGGTCAGGTTAGTATTTCACCACTGAGTATGGTCAGGTTAGTATTTCACCACTGTGAGTACGGTCAGGTTAGTATTTCACCACTGTGAGTATGGTCAGGTTAGTATTTCACCACTGTGAGTATGGTCAGGTTATTATTTCACCACTGTGAGTATGGTCAGGTTAGTATTTCACCACTGTGAGTATGGTCAGGTTAGTATTTCACCACTGTGAGTATGGTCAGGTTAGTATTTCACCACTGCGAGTATGGTCAGGTTAGTATTTCACCACTGCGAGTACGGTCAGGTAATGACAAATCTAACTTCACTTGGATATCATTCCACACACACGGTTAACGCACTGGTTCTTTACACATAAATAAGGGCCATGCTTTTTCAGACCTACTTACGAACCATTGTCTGCCACAAATGTGATGACTACATGTCCAGAATCATGCAGCATGTCAGAATTATCGACCTCCCCTCCTCCGTTCTTGCTTTTGGAAAAGTGGATCTCCAGTTTGTCCAGCAAGCGGTCATCAGGGATCTTCTTAGAGAGATTGGAAACCAAGATACGACAGGGGCAAACCTGAGTGTCCAACTGAGGTAGAAACAGAACCACATACACATACACCGATTAACACAAAGGAATTGGCGTGAATACATATTATAATTAAAATAACTTGACATAATACGAGTTATTCTGGATGGAACTTCTGTTGACATTTGACGTGCTAGAGAAAATAAACTACGTTTGGAAAGTGTTGGAATTAGTCTTATCGACTTCACGATCATTTGGCATGGTAAAATTGTCAAAATAAAAAAATTCCCCTTGAATGTTTAGGTGTGTCCACATTAAACTGGAAGTGTATATTTATCCCTCTCGACAGATTCTACTGTACCAAACACGAAGATGTGCAGCCCTCCATAAGCAGTTATCAATTCCCCGATTCTCGGACATGAGTTAACAGAAATGGGCACCTCTATTTGACTGGGCATCAGAAGCAGTATGGGTTTAGCCTCCAATGTGAGGATAACATCGTTGCTCAGGTCCACCTTATGTTCCCTCACGGTCAGGATCTTTTGAGCCACTGTGGAGAAACACCGGACATGTAATCGGCTAAATCAAATCAAACGGCAAAATAAACAGAGTAAGAGTAGCTATGCTCAGTCTTACCAGATTTATCCTCAAAAGTGATGAGTGCAGTGCCTTCCTTCATTGGATACACCAAGCGTGGTTTCACATCAAAATCCAGCGCGTTTGCTCCATCATTCGTCTCTCCAGTGAACACAACCCTTTTTTCGGGCACTGCAGAAGACACCTAAACCAGAGGTGATCCTCAGTGGTGAACAGACTCCACCCACCAACCTACTACATCATAATGATACTACATGTTATTGGTTTTGTAGGCGTGGCCTTACATCGGTCTGGTGCTTCAGGTATTGGGTGCTCTGTTCCACACGCTGCAGTTCTTCCAGTGTCTTCTGGATCTCCCTCCTTAGTTTGCCGTCCTCCTCACACATGGCGGCCTTCTTGCTCTGCAGAGACATTAAACTCCCTGTCAGTCTTTGACTCAGAGTATTTAACCACCCAACGCAAATAAAATCCTGGTGGTTTGTCCGAGTGGTCATACCTTTTCAACGTCCACATCACTGGCTTGGGCAATGTTATCCTCTTCCAGAGACATTTTCATTTTAACTGTGCGACATCTGAACTGTTTAGCCAGGTCCTCCTGGTCGTTCCTGGCATTATTAAGGTCTTGCTGCTCCTTCAGAAGCTGGTTGTGTTGCAACTGAGGACACAGATGTGTTCTTTAAGAGCTATAAGTTTAAGAGCCAACGGCTTTAGTTATGTGGACTACTGTTCAAGAGAAACGGGTCACTTAAATGTCCCTCAATCTGATTGGCTATAGAGGTTCCAGGGATTCATACAGACCTGGGTTAAACTGCTTTCATATATCATGTCCCTCATTCTGATTGGCTATAGAGGTTCCAGGGATGCATACAGACCTGGGTTAAACTGCTTTCATATATCATGTCCCTCATTCTGATTGGCTATAGAGGTTCCAGGGATTCATACAGACCTGGGTTAAACTGCTTTCATATATCATGTCCCTCATTCTGATTGGCTATAGAGGTTCCAGGGATGCATACAGACCTGGGTTAAACTGCTTTCATATATCATGTCCCTCATTCTGATTGGCTATAGAGGTTCCAGGGACGCATACAGACCTGGGTTAAACTGCTTTCATATATCATGTCCCTCATTCTGATTGGCTATAGAGGTTCCAGGGATGCATACAGACCTGGGTTAAACTGCTTTCATATATCATGTCCCTCATTCTGATTGGCTATAGAGGTTCCAGGGATGCATACAGACCAGGGTTAAACTGCTTTCATATATCATGTCCCTCATTCTGATTGGCTATAGAGGTTCCAGGGATGCATACAGACCAGGGTTAAACTGCTTTCATATATCATGCCCCTCATTTGTGGAATGAGTTCCAAAAAAAGCTTAAACGTGTTGTCTTGGTTTCTATTGGAAAATGCAAAGCTATTTAAAAATGGACGTATTGTTGTTGAATGCAACAGCTGTGAAAGAGGACTTGGCATCTGTACAAATAAAGGAATACAAAACAGGGGGGATCTCTTTAGATTACATCAACAAATGGAAAACTAGAATGCCTAAAGTCTGCAAGGCTTTAATTGCTGCAAATGGCTGATTCTTTGACAAAAGAAAATGTTCAGGGACACAATTAGTATTTATAATAAAAAACATTATTTCCAACCGTGTGAAGTTTTTATGAAAAAAAAAAAACAACAAGACATTTCTAAGAGACCTCATACTATTAAACAGTAATGTCAATGTGGATCACAGGTGTAAAGGGCAAGCAACCTATGCAATGACTCAAGAAGACTCTTCAGGGTTGGAACTGTGACATGTCTCATAAAGCAAGGAATAGCAAAAATACCTTAATGTTGTTGATAGCAGTTAGGATTTCCTGAAGGGTGTTTGGTGAATCTGAGGTGCTGTCCATTACTAGAGAGAAATCCTGAAAAAGACAGTTCCATCCCATTTAGTCAGTGGCCTGTTCAGCCAGTATATGTGAAAATAAAAACAGAACATTCAAGAATTTAGTAAAGACTGGCTTCCTTATTACCTCATGGAGTGACATGACAGTTAGTTAAATTGTCCCTGGGTTTGGAAGAAAGAATAAAATATTAAAGAAATAGCCAGGCCTATTGGCAAACTCCCTTAGTTAGTAATCAAAATAGGAAACCTCCAAATGTCCCAATGACACATATATTAATATGCCATATTACTAGTTTTCTTCAGGACAATAATTTCCATTGCACTATTCCAAGAGTCAACTAATCAACTATGAGCTCCTGACTAGGAGAATTACAACTTGTTCAGGGCAAGAAAACTGTGTATTCTGGTGGGGTCCAGAGAGAAGTTTAAAAAACACTGGCGTTACAGTGATTGATTGTTTGAGATCAGCGTATAGTCGGTCATTAACAGTAGAAAGTTTAAAATGGATTATAAAATCATAGCATTTATAAAAGTACAACATTGAAAGTCGTTAATAGGTCGGTTACAGCGAGTTCACGTAGTCAACACTTTAAATTCGATATAAACGTATTTATTCCCCAGAAAACTATACCGAACATTACCAACCTGGCCAGGTATTATAGTTGGTTTTGTTCAATGTACAATTCACTTAATGATATTTAATATTTTCATCAAAAAATGTAATTGAGTTGTTCTTTTTTCACACGTATATAAAATGAAACATACTTACCACCACGGTGATAAACTGGAGGCTTTGGTTTCGGTTTCATTTACATGACTTGGTCTGAAACCGAGTCCGGATGCGTCCGTGTTCTTCCGGCAACAACACACGTACTGGGGTGCGTTCAGCATGATGCGACGTTTTAAAACGTAATGAAACACTACTGACAAGACCGTAGTGAATCTATTCATCTCACATGTAATTAATATGTCAACCTATATAACTAATATGTCAACTATAGTTGCCAAAGTGTATATATTTATTTTTCCTAAAATAAATATTGTTCTAAGGTCAAGTAAAATATGCGTGCCAATAAAACTAGTCACTTATCAGATAATTCTAGCAATTGATCTATATATTATCTATATAAATATGATCAATTTGGAGGAAACAGTGGACATTTTCAGGGGTGTCCTCACAATTGTTGCCAGCGGTTTAGACATGAATGGCTGTGTGTTGAGTTATTTTGAGAGAACAGCGAATGTACACTGGCATACAAGCTGTACACTCACTACTTTACATTGTAGCAAAGTGACAATTCTTCAGTGTGGTCACATGAAAAGACATAATCAAATATTTACAAAAATGTTATGGGTGTCCTCATCTTTGTGAGATACTGTAAATGTAGAAATATATAGTAAAAGATGGCACAGTTGGTCAAGCCTGGCTACACCAGACATCACAGGCCTCAATATAAAGGGCATGATTCACACCAACCTAAAATGTGTTTTCTTTGTTTTTGTGCGTGGCTGTGATCAGACATTTTTGGCTGTGGACAAATGGTTGAAATAAAGTTCTATCAAGAAATGAGTCGGGTTGGTTTTAAAATGTTTGTCTGCTGGTGACATTTGTATTTGTCAGTGGGCCCATGTCTTTCTAGCATAAAAACCACTTGATAAAGTTACATTTAACATACATGTTTGTACAGTCGAACAATCCCATTACATTTTGTATTTAGTTCATCCTATAACACCCTTGGCTTTATCACTAAAATATTATAAATATGCTGGTGTAAGAGATACCCGGAGGAGTGAATGACAACCCCGTTTAAGCCAGCCCATAGTACGAGTCTTATCCAATTTTATGGGAAATGTGCATTTTTGACCAGCAGATGTCACCGCCATGCAGTGTTTTAGTATTTTTTCAACAAGCCTGTTTTCAGAAAGCATTGGTCACCGAAAATACAACACTTATTGCCAGTATGTTGAACCGAGTCCTCGCCATGGCAGAGATTAGTTCATCCAATTCTAAACACATCAACTGTCAATTCTATAATCCTAAGTCTTTGTTAAGACTGATCATCTATGTAATTGTTAGGTTCCACCAGGCAGTAATTAAACGTTAATTAAAGCTTTTGCGGGTGAGAAATTGTCACCTCACAGATCTTTAAACAGCAGCTTTTTTAAGTAGTGCCCAGAAGTAAAAAAACAAACAAAAAAAACAGTCTCCACTGTCTGCCTTATAGGCAGAGATGCAAAGAAGCCACATCTCAGATTAGACATTACAAACAAGA
The DNA here is from genome assembly GCA_029465975.1 of Dallia pectoralis. Classification (NCBI taxonomy): domain Eukaryota; kingdom Metazoa; phylum Chordata; class Actinopteri; order Esociformes; family Umbridae; genus Dallia; species Dallia pectoralis. Next base: position 3,877,542 of record CM055756.1, read on the forward strand.
TTAAGGGCCATGGAACACTGACACTGGACAAAGAAAGACTAGAAAAATGGGTCATGGACAGAAAGACCTGGGTTTGAGGTGTCCAAACCACAAGGAACATTCGAAAAAAACACTAGGGAGTGTTTGACGCAACCTAAGCATAGTAGAGGCATTGTAATTGTCCTATGGTTCTTCGGTGGTCGAATGTGGAGATTTGTACAGGGTATGAGACATAGAAAGGCTTATACCATTCGACCATGAACTACCACAATTCTGCAGACAGCGCTCAATTAGAGCCAATTTCCACATAGAACAGGCTAATGACCCAAAGCACAGCTATAAACTATGCAAGAAGCAGTTACCTAGTTTTCGGTCTACAATTGGGTGGCTAGCAGTCATTGGATCTCAACCCTACTAAGCAGTCGAGAGCAACTTAACCTGAGCGTACATTCCAGATGTTGCGCAATATTTTTCTCTTAAGTCACATCGATTCACTAGTCCAGAACGCCAACATGTCATTAACTGAATTTGACAAAATAATTGTAATAATAACTTCAATGTGCCCATCAAGCTAGGCTAACACACCCGAGGTCAAATGTATTTCTATGCATGGCAATAACTACATTAACAAAGTAATTTCATGCAGGTTTCTAGAGGGGAAATAGACATTGGTGAATCCAGACCTCTGAACAGAAGTTCATAAGCTTGATCAATGTCACAATTAACACTAAGAATACAATATCAAGCATGAGATGCTCTTCATTCATTATGGTTCAAACCATTACTGTATGGCAATGGGGGTGTAGACAGACAATTCCCCAAAATAATCTACCAGAAGAGTTTGAAATAATTACATGATAAAACACATACTTGTCTTTAATGAAGTCATGTTCTATAAACTGTATTTTTTATTAATGTTACCCCTCATATGAAAGAATCACCCAGTCTGTGTATTAAGCAACATAATTTAAATTCAAGCTAGCCTAAAAGACACCCAATTGATCCATTCATTATTTTTCACACATTTAACAGAGTCAGCAGTGTTTGTTGATCAAACACTAAAATCTGTAGTCAAACCCAAATTCCATGTCGAAAAAATACACATTAAAACATGACACTTTTTATACATTTATTTGTGAAACCAATGAAAGCCTAGAATCGGAGCTTCTGGAAGAACCATTTGTTTTTGCCGGTCTTGTACCTGAGGAGAAAGGAAAAAGATTGTGATGACACCCAACAAGCTTTGCTTGAACATTTAAATCTCCGTCATAAGACAAGATGCATGTTCTCATCAGTCATCATCACTGGTTCACACATCACACAGCTTGGTATGGGAAAAGACTCACCTCTCTTCAAACTTAATCTTGGCCTCCCGCCGGGCTTTACGCTTCAGGGCAGGGTCCCTGAAGACATCCTTGTTGACAACAGTTTTGTCCAGAGGAATGTCCACAGAGTATCTGAACACAAGACATGGACATGTTACTAAATATCTATAGATAAAACTTAAAACATTGAACATAACGGTTTATACTAAAACAAGGCACGCATTTAACACGAGGCAAGATTAAGGCCAAAATGTATTTGTGAGCAGTTACACCATTAAAACAGTGTGAAACAAAAAGTGTTGGCATGGTTTTAAGAGTCCAAGTCCCTTATTGTGACTACGGTGTCAGGATGTCTACCCACACCAGCATAACAAACATCCTTGTAGTATCTTAAATTAATATAACAATGCAAGAACATTTAACGCTTCTCTTACCACTGCATCAATAGCAAATAGAACTCTCCTCCAAACATTATAGCCGCCTAAACAACTAGTCACTCCCTTAAACTAGTCATAGTCCCATTTATACTGACCTGGTGGGCATGAGGTGATTGTAGTTGTACACCTTGACGAAAGCCTTGATTTTGGACCTCTTGGCGATCTTCTTCTTGCCCATGTTTGTGGTCACTTTGCGGGGGTAGCGGTCAATGCCCGAGACCAGTGCGTGGCTGTATGGACGGTCTGAGGTGCCATCGTCAATGTTCTACAAGGAGAGCATCAATAACCATTTGTTCAGTAGCACATTACTGGACAACTAATAGGTGACTGTTCCTCAATAAGGAAGATATTGAAACTGTAGTTAAAGAGTGTCTACAGTTAACAGCCGAACTTACCTTAACGATAACAGCTTTACGCCCAGCGTAACGTCCAGCAAGGACCATCACCACCTTCCCAGGTTTCATGAACTTGCCCATCTCTGAGAGACAACAAACTGGTTCAGTCAAGCAAAACAGAATACCTTATACTATAGCATGGTAAATATCTAACAGGAACAATATCTAGCTTAGTGAGAACTGCACACGTTACTGGTTATTATAAGAAGATCTAGGGCATTTGAAACGTTTAAAACAGCGACGGCCGGCAATCGAAGTAACTTCGGCAAAATTAAGCATTAAATATAACAAGATAAATAACGTGTCCTGGATGTTAGACCCAGTTTTGGTTGACGGCTAGCAATCCATGTTTAGCGAGCTAGATACGCAGTAAACAATATATTTCAACATAACCCAAAGCAATTAACGCAGTATATAATGTAATTCCCGGTTTGCGTGCAGGTACGACAAATACGTTTAAACTTAGTAGGCTTTGAATCGTAAAAAGCACATCATGGAAGCCGCCATGTTGAAAAGCTAGACTTAGCTAACAGACACCGTATTAAAGTACCCGTTTTCCAAACATAAACATTAGATTGATAGAAATGATCATCAAGACCTGTTCTTAAACGTCTACTTCACATTAAGTATGAGCTAAGATGTACTTTAACATGTGACGTTTTGACGATGGCTGAAGATAATTTCTTAAGAGATATTCACTCACTGGTGCTGTCTACGGCCACCGCTAGTAGGAAAGGAAGTCGAGAAGGTTTTCGTGACCTTTCACATCAAATCAACAGTGCGTCATTTCCGTAAAGTGAAAACGACCACCAATGATGAAAAATATCTCTGTTACTATGAGTTACATAAGAACGAGCACTACGAGCAGTGTTTTTAATACAAAATATATTTTTACTACAATGTCTTTGGCGTTTTTTTTCTCTCAAACCCTCTGCTAATAAGTTTACTTTAGAAATAAGAATAAGAAGCCAAAAAATGGGATTACTGACCTGACGCGTTCAAAAGAAAAATACTCCTGCCCGATTTATATACAAACCACCTTGTGTCATAACGCACAGCGTCTATGATAACATTAACACTTAAATGAAAATGGCACTGCCCAATGTTATTGTATGTTTATGTTAGTTGTCATTATGAAAAGTGGGGTTCAATTCTGGAGTCAAGGCTGCCAAATCATAATTTCAGGCTATAAAATTAACCTGCAGACAATGTTCTGCAAATATGAAAATGAGCAGGTCCAAGACCCTTGAGAGACATTACGGTTGAATTGTATTGCAAAATGAGAGAACGACATTATTAATTGGGAAATACGTCCTAATCTTCAATGGAGGGTTCAAGTCCTGATACATTTGATTAATTGAGGAATTTGTTGTTGTTTTAGATATTTTTCTTCAGTTAGTTGAGAAAAATAAAAAAAAACAAAGAATAATAATTGCAAGACTGATACAGCTATTGGGTTGTTGTTTTAATAAAAACAAATGCAAGAAAAAAGCAGGGATATCAGATGATGGAAACATGTTGGAATATTGTGTTTAGCAGTCTGATCTGCTGGCTCTGGAGTGCATACAATATTATTCAGTACTGCATGCACTCCAACATGGGTTACATTACATCCTACTTACATCCTACTACATCTCTCTTCCCCAATGTCTCACTTTCAATACAAGCATAACATGCAAAAAATATATACGGCAATACATTTATATTAACAAATAAACCTCAGCAGTAGATTGATCTGTCCCTTTAATACATTGAGACACACTTCAGTACAGCACATATCTGATTTTGAACATTGTGTCTGGTTGGGCAATATACAATAGCAATATACAATGTCCTGTACTTCAAAAATAGAGTTTGCCTACACTGAAAGAAAATAGAAAACAAAGTGTGAGAATAAATAGCAGATTCACAAGTGACTCTGTAGATAACAATTAATGAGGTTGATGGGAAAACCCAGACAAGGAAATGAGGCCAATACATATTGCTTCCAAATAATAACCCAAAACACAATTTGACTGATTCTTCATTTTTTGTACATTCATCTTTTTAAGATTGATTTTTACGCTCCAAATGATTTATACATTATAGGACGATATAAAGATTTGAATTCAAGTGTTGACAATAAAAAAAATCTGTCAGAAACAGAGGAAACACTCACATCCCACAATAATTTTAAATAGTGGATTACTTAATATATTAAAATAGTAATATCATAAGAGATATACTCTATATTTCAATAATGACTATGAGTCACTAATTTTAAATAGTTAAACAGCAGCAGTTAATACAGGGTCTTCTGAAGACACGTTATGCAGGATCTGGGAGTGACATTATGCCCTACTAATCATTTACCATTTTTCAAACAGGCGTGACATCTCTAGAATGTTTACCTCGCTTGTACATTCAAGAGGGTACACTCCTACCTTGTTAGCATGACCTGAGTGCATTGAATAGGTGTTCACAAGTCATTTATGTACTCAACAAACGTGCCCGGAGCAACCACGGATAAAGAGCACCGATCTGGGAATGTAAACTGTATTAATCACAACCATTCTCTTCCGTGTGATACGTGTTCCACACGGAAGAGAATCACTACCATTCTCTTCCGTGTGGAACACGTATCATCGCATATGGCCTGAATCACAGTAGACAGTAGTGCAGGGTGCTAATAGGCAGAGTACTAAAAAAGGGAAGGACGGAGAAAGATTTTGTCACATTGGCGAAACCTCTGAGCTACTGTATCTGATCTTCATCACATCAGAACAAATTCCTTGTATGTGTAACCAAACTTGGCAATAAACCTGATTCTGATCACATAAAGACAGTGTTCCTTAGGAAAGGTAACAACCAAGAATATAATGGAAAGTACAAAGTCATTGGGATTTCAATATGCACCCTTCCCTTCTAATGATATATCCGTTACACCTGTGTTACATACAATCAGTCATGCATCTCAACATTGCACATTTAATTCTGGTCAAACAGCTTTACATGGAATGTATGCCATGTTTTCAGACAGGATGCTAACGTAGATGTGTGTGCAGGGATCGGGGAGCAGAACGACCTTAAAAGACACTGATAATGCAACATTATCACAAACAATGTTGTCCTGTAGTTGTTTTAACCATCCAACGACACCCAAACCAAGCCTTTCAGTTTATTATATTTGTGTTTCCCCTTAAAACATGCCTGTGTGTTTAAAGCTCAGTATTGGGTGTCTCCGGCCAATACTTCTTCAGAAGGCGTCCTTGATGTTCTTGAGCTGCCTCACTGCCAGGTCAACAGGCAAGTTAAACCTGAGGTGGCTGATACGTCCCAGGATACGCAGGGCTCCCTCAAAGCCTGTCTGGGCCATGTAGCTCCAGTGTTGGTAGTGAGGAGCGACCAGCGTCCCTGACTTACACAGCAGGTTTAACCAGGACACCAGCCTCTGCTCGTTCAGAGCCATGCACACCAGAGCCTTGAACTCAGAGTCTGCTCCGCGTTTGAAGCGGTCGTGCTCCAGCAGCACGGTGTGAATGGCCCAGAGGAGGGACTGCTTGGGCGTGACTGTCACTGGACCGCCCGCCACCGGCAAGCTGAAGGACTGGGAGAGCTGGCGGGCCGGGGACTCCACGAAGGCCTTGCCATTTTTGGAATGGTAGTACTTGACAAAGAGCTCCCATGGGTGTATGGTAGTTGGTCCTGGTCGGTAGGGCAGCAGGCAGGAGATGGGGGCCAAAACCAGACTCATACCCTGGGAGGGGGAGTACAGCCCATGGGCTAGCAGGTCCCTCAGGGCCATAGCCAGCTCCCTTCTTACTGACGCTGTTAGCTCGTCACGGGAGCCTAGGGCCAAGCTGCTGTTGTAACTGACCATGTGATCGACCGAGGGCTGTCTGCACAAGGCCTGCACTCGGACCTGGTCAACAGCCAGCTCCAGCCGCTTCAGCAGAGGCTCATAGTCCTGCCCCCCGTCCCCCTGAGACCACATGCCCTGGGGGACGTGGCCTGCTGCACAGCCGAACTGGCTTAACGCAAAGATCTGCAGCACGGCCAGAGCTCGCTGGATGAGCTGCAAGCCGTTCTCCCTCATCTTCTGGGCCTGTGCAGGATCCACTGTGGATGGAAGGAATCATTAGAACAGATGCTGTTTTTTTGAGTGATGCTGATGACAATACGGGGGGATAACTGACTTTTTTTTCTTGCTCCAGGGGCTCTGGTGTCGGGTCCCGCTGTATTTGGCTGCTGACTGGGCCGACCATCTGGCAGAAGAGGGTTACCTACCTCATCTATGGGTAAAGGTAAGAAAACAGACAAGAATCTTTGTAATGTCGGTGGAATAAGTAGGCAACCAAGTATGAACAGGCAGGGAACAATAAGCAAAATAAATAAGGAAAATAATACAATAATTGTTAAGGTGTGCATTATTAGAGCACTAAACACATCTAAGGAAAGCCATCATTCAGGTTCCTCTTTAGGTTTCTTCCAAGGTTTTGACCCTACTAGTTTATCTTAGCCACTGTGCATCAATTTATTTTCCCCTTTTGTTATGGGGTTTTAGGCTAGATATCTCTACATGCACTTTGTGACAATTACTGATGTAAAAATTTTTTTTTTAAATAAACTGCCACCTACCCTGGATGAAGTTGATGAACATCTCCAGGTCCCTGATCTGGGTCTTGAGTTGGTCCACCAGCTGCTCCTTGACCCGTGCTGGGTTGACAATCTGAGCGATGGCAATGTCCACTCTCTGTCTTAGCTCCTCAGGCGTTAGGTTTCCTATGTCCTCGTTGAAGTTTACATCCAGCTTCTTGATCAACTCATCAATGATTACCTGGTAGATTAAGAGTGGAACCGTCATGACAATTATGTTTAAATTACAATGAACACTGTAACACACAAAAAAATTCTGTAACTGAATCCTTAATCCTTAAATATCCTTATGTGGTATTTTCTTATTGCTTGATATGCATCCATGCGTTTGATTACATAGTAGCTGTTTTGACTCCATCAAACCGAGAGAAATCAGATCAAATCAAACAAGTGAACAGAAATGGTTTGTTCTCATATGCAGTTTACAAACTTAGGGATACGTCTGTGGGTAGAACAGTCCCCAATACATTTTTGTGCACTGCCTCATTTCTACCTTCTGCCTCTCCATGACCACAGACTGGGGTAGTGAGTCGTAGCTGCCCTCCTGGTAGGCAAAGCGCTCC